>JARYGA010040510.1:0-54091 GCA_030545235.1 Helianthus tuberosus
GATCCTGGGTAATGGATATATGTTCTTGATGGTAACCTTGTTTAGATCGCGATAATCGATGCATAGACGCATCGAGCCATCCTTCTTTTTCACAAACAGAATCGGTGCTCCCCAAGGGGATGAGCTAGGTCGAATAAAACCCTTTGCCAACAAATCATCCAACTGAGTCCTTAACTCTTTCATCTCAGTCGGTGCCAACCGATAAGGTGCTCTTGCAATTGGTGCTACTCCAGGAATAATATCGATTCTGAACTCCACTTGCCTATCTGGGGGCAAACCAGGTAGTTCTTCAGGGAATACTTCTGGATATTCAGAAATAACGGGAATGTCTTCAATCTTAGGTTTTGGCTCATCAACGGTTACTTGTGCCATGTAAATGACACAACCTTTCTTCAAACACCTCGACGCCTTAAGCATGGACACTTGCTTAGATAACCTATACTGCGTATCTCCTTGTATTGTTAACGGCTCACCATAGGGAGTCTTGATAACCACTTGTTTCTTATCACATACGATTTGGGCTTGGTTATGAGATAACTAATCCATGCCTATCACTATGTCAAATCCTGCTAACTTTAACAGAAGCAAGGACAACAGAAAAGAGTGATTCCTAATGAATATAAAACATCCATCTAGAACTGTTGAGGCAGTCTCTATAGTACCATCGGCCAATTCTATTTCATATTTTATGCTTAGAGTCTTAACATGCAGATTTAATAACTTACAAAATTTATTATCCACAAAAGACTTGTCTGCACCAGAATCAAACAACACTCTAGCATAAATATCATTGATAAGAAAGGTACCTGTTATCACGTTGTCATTCTGCACAGCCTCCTGAGCGTTCATCTGGAAGACCCGAGCATTGGTCTTTTTAACCTCTTCAGGTTTCTTTGCATATTTGGGGCAATTGGTCTTTATATGCCCTTTCTCGTTACAGTTGTAACAAGTTGTGTCCCTCATTTTCTTGCAATCTAGGGTCTTATGCTCCTTAGATTTGCAGATTCCACAAACTCTAGGCTGCGACTGTGACTGAGGTTTTGTTTCAAACCTGCACCTTCCAAAATGGTGCTTTTGGCAGGTCTTGCATTTGGGTTTCTCACCCGACTGCTGGTTATCCTTCTTAAACCCTGAACTCTTCTTGTGATCTGATTTCCCTTTCCTTTTCTTGTCGGAGCGATGAGAACTCTCATCCTCCCGTTTCCATTTTCCTTCTTCAGAAGCTTTAGCATACTTGTTTCTGATAGCATCAAGTGTGAGAGATAGAGACAGATCTGCCACTGACCTGAAAGTGGTAGGTCTAGATGCTTTCACATTTCCTTTAATTTCTAGAGCTAAACCTCCAATAAAACGAGCTATGCGCTTTGATTCCGGTGTGACCAAATAAGGAACCAATCGCGACATGGTGTTGAAGCTCGTAAGATATGCCTGACAATCTAAGTTCTTCATAACCAAGGTTAAGAAGTCAGTCTCAATTTTCTCAACTTCATGTTAAGGACATAAATTTACCTTGATTAGAACAACAAACTGATCCCAAGTCAGATTATACAATGGGATTTTTCCTGTAGCTTGGATTAGGGATCTCCACCAAGCTAAAGCTTCACCTTTAAAAGATTGTGAAACAAACTTCACAATGTCCTATTCTGCACAACCACTAATATCAACCATTGTATCCATCTCATCTAGCCACGTCATGCAATCAATGGCTCTTTTCTCTCCTGTGAAGTCCCTGGGCTTGCAGGAGACGAAATATTTATAAGAACAGGTCTTAACACGTGGCTCTTGATTGAGCACAATCTTCTTAGATGGGACACTCCTTTGGTTTGATGAGTGATGGGAATCGTCTCTGTGTGATGCGTGTGACTTGGATGGTGGTTTTGTATGAGCTACAGATAGGGTCCTGCTACGGGTGCCACTAGATTATTTGAATTGTCTGTCCATGGCTTGAGTGACAACATTATCTGTCATTGCCTGTAAATCTGCACCGGCTACATTAATTTTGGTGCTATCATTCCTTTCCCTGGGGTGACTGTTAACCTCGTCTGATTCAGCCATGTAGCTTGATTGCTACATAAAACAATTGACAATATTTTATTCAGAGGTTATTTATGGAATCATCATTTTTGATGGTTCATTAACCATGGTAGCTATAAACCATATTGGTTAATTTATTTAGGATTCTCTTTATAATTTAACCCTAGTTATAAATCATTAAAGATATTAGAGTGGCACAAAAGGCCTAGTCACAAGGACAGTTTTAAAATGTAATAGCCATGATTTTATAAAATCGAGGCATTAAGGTTTGAACATAGTTTCTTTACCTTTTCTTGATAGGGAGTCATAGACTACAACTGACTTTTGTCTTATTAGACAATGAATATGGCTCGCAGGCACTTTGTTACTAATAACTATTTTGAATTTAGTGAGAATAAGGAATTGGAAAAGTCCAATACAAGGATGACTAGTGTGATTTTATCAAATCACATTTTCCAGGAGTGCTAACATATCTTCAGATGTTAACAAGGATTTGAATCTTAAAAAGGTTTTACCATCAGGGCCATGTCTAAAATGACATATAGGCTAGGTTATACCTTCAAGATTTATTTTAATATTTTATTGGCAGATCAATTTTTAAAATGGAATGATATTTTGACTTATAATATATTCATATATAATGATAAACGAAATTTAAATTAAAACATTCCATAAATGAATAAAAAGAAGTACATATTTGCCCTAAACAGGACTTTTAAACAAATAACATTGTCCTCGCAGGGACAGAAATGAAAAGACAAGTCCATGCAGGGACCAAGTACATAAATAAAATGTCCACACAGGGACTTGATTGAAAATAAAAATTACAAATCAACTAAATAAGGAATTTCAATAATCCCTTTTCTTCTTCCCCTTTATCAAGTTCGCCAAACCCTTAAGCAGACCCCGACGGCTCCTACGCTCCTCCTGGACCTGTTCCTCCACCTCGTGCAACTGTTGAAGGATTTCCTGCTGTTGCGATGGCTGGATCTGAGGCGGCTGCTGCTGCGGAGGTTGAGGAGGTGGCGGGTATTGATACCCATAGGCTGGGTACCTAGTTTGGTATGAAGCTGCGTAGGGTCCTTCAGGGTGGAGAGCATTGTAGTTTGCCGCTTCAAGGTACGGGTCGACGGCAAGTGCATTATAGAAGTTGTAACCCGAATATGCCTGGTGTTCAAACGGGTTATACGCCGCTGCACCGACGTAGGAAAGGATTGGGTTATCATAACCCATTGGTGGTGGTGCGACTGGAGCTGAGTCGACTTCTGAAGCTGGGTTTGAATGCCCACCCATTTGCGGGTCTTCATACAGTAGCGGGTAGTGACTGCCAGTGGAGTGTTGAGGGGTGTTGAAGTGAAATCCCCCTCACACGGACATCCATGCACCTGATCTTCTTCGCCTCGGTGGTTCTGGAGGCGGCTGCTGCTCTGGCGGTGGCGTAACCGCCTGGAAACGCGAATCCTCAGAGGGATCCTGCTGCTGCTGTTGAGGTGGGTTGAAAGGGGGAGTGAACTCCCAGTGGTATGTGGCACATCTTTCTGCAAAACTGTCTAGGCCCCTATATGGCGAACCATGAAAAGATGATCCGTCAGAAATCTCGATGGGATGCGTGGGCGTCCTAGTTGGCATCTCCGGATCCGAATCTTCATCCATCTCCATATCCTGCATCTCAGGATAGTGGTCATTTGGCCCCAAAGGGTTTGGACCCTCAGGTTCTTGAATTTGGTTCATCGTATTAAACCTGCTTTCAAAGTATGGGGTCGGGTCCTGGAAAGCCCGGTGTGAACCCGACCGCTGCAGTGGGAAGAAGGAGTGATGGGAGTGGCCGGACTCGTTGATCTGATGGAGCCCGAATGAGACGTTGTCTGATGGCGAGGAACTAAACGTCTCGCTGGCTCCAGGTAAGTCCTCCAATCCTCCTGGGGACTAGAGCTAAAAGTTACTGAAGGAGTTCGCCGGTGTGATGGCCCGGCCTCGTGATCATTTGGAGCAGTCATCGGCACCTTGCCTCTTCCACCTCTTCCTCTAAAACGTGGCGGCATTGTCTTTTGTTCCTGCCAAAACAAACAAAAGAAACCAATAAAAGGAAACAATAAGATTAGGATTAGTCCTAAGTCATTTGACTAGACTCGGAAGTCAAGGAATGTGCAAACTGTGTCATTGAGATTAAACCCAAAAGGCTAGTGTTTAATTCACTCAATGTTGGCTCTGATACCAACCTGTCACACCCCGATATTTCCACGTATTACCGGTGGGCCCGGTGGGGAGTGTCGTGACGTAGTTGATATCATCATAGACAATTAATCACAGTTCAAATGCACAGCGGAAGTCTAAAAGTAATTATACAAACCGAATTGAAAGTAACATAAATTATTACACAACGGTTGTAAGTGGATCCATAAGCGGATCAAACAAAAGAAGTATTGTTCAACAGACTTAAAGTGATAAAAGTTTGCAAGACTTTTTATTCAATCACTCAGGAGTTCCAGCCCATTACGCTTAGTACCTGCACTTAACCTTTTTGAAAAATACGTCAGTTTACAGTTTATACTGGTAAATACAATTAACTGACTCTTTTAAAAAGTATTTATAAAAATTGATTTGGATGCACAAGGCATAAAATCTTTTATAACTTGGGACAATTATTTAAAAATAATCTTGTATACAGATTTACATGTTTGTCGTCCATTCAGTAGCCTGGGTTAGAAGTACCGGGTTAAAGATTAATATACACACCACTAATATAATCCCACGGAGAGTTATCCTCAACGAGTGGTTATATCTTTTACATACGCAACTGTCAGGTGTATGCCTACACCCCGTGCTTAAGTCGTGGCCATTCAATGAATGAGCTGAGGATATCCAGGACACGTTCATTAACCCCCCAAAGGCATTGCATCAAACAAAACAGATTAAAACGGGTTATTTTAATGATTTAACCACTAATCGATTAAAGATTCAATACCCGACCAAGCGGTATTATTAAAGATTCAGTTAAAAGTATTTACCTGAGCAAAATTATAATTTTAATCTCAGTCGTATATCAATCAGCAAGTGCAAATAGCTTTTCCTAGGCTCCTAAATCTGGAACGAAGGTTTTAATAACCTATTAGATTCCTAACGGGTCTTACTTAAGTTTAAACTTAAACCGATTAGTTTTACTGAAAGGTTTACAGTTCAAAACGCACGATTAAGCGAAGACCGGATTAGAATGTGATTTAGACCCGACAAGTATGAAGACTTGTATAAAATGGGTAAATTAAACACATTCTGGATTTTGAAGTAAAAATGATAAGGTTTGACCCGTTTCGGTTAATTTATGCAAACTAGCTACATAAACCGTACCGAACGCGAATATGCGTAACGGGTAACCAAATGAGTCCTGTACAGGTTCCACAAGTTAATATTCTTAAAATATGTTATAATATCAGTAGGATATCTTCCATTATGCCCAAAACTAATTTAAAACCAATTTAAGCCCCGTAAGGGTATTTTGGTCATTTTAAAGTTTATAAAAGAGGTTAAATAGTAATCTGAGGTTCTGGTCTAAAATAATTGGTAAAATATTTATTTTAATAAGTTACATTAGCAAGAGATCATATATATGTGAAACTTTTCATTTATGGCCAAACTATGCACCGTAGGGGCATTTTGGTCATTTCACATATGTTATAAGGGCCAAATTTGGAAATCTGAGTTCAAAACTTTTACTTATTGTTAAAGTATAAAATTTTACTTATAATATCAGTAGGTAATAATTCTTAGGTATTAAATATAGTTTTAACCCATACTATGCGCCTAAATCGCATAAAAGTCGGTATTTGACGATATTCGGGTTGTTTAAGGGAATCTGAGATTTTGATCAGCCTCGACTGTTTAAAATTATTTATTTAATGTATAAAATCAGTAGAAAAAGGTTTGACATGTAAAGGATGTGTAAAACTCATTTTATTAGCGAAAAGGGCATAATCGTCAATTACCAATATTATGCAAGAACTCTAAGTTATGATCAGTTTAAAATTTAACAAAAATTTCCAAAAGCCCCTAAATATTATATTATAATAGTGGGTAGAAAGTTTGGTGTCAAAATTTGGGTTTAAATAGGTTTTATGCCAAAAATGCCGTTTAATTAATAAAAAGCTTTCATTTTACGATATCGCGCATAACTTCTATTTTAGACCATAATCTGATGTCAAACTTTTAGGACATACTTACATATCAGTAATAAAGGTTTTTGTCCTCTCACATTTTCAAAAATCTCGTTTTAATATCAAAAGGGCATAATGGTCAACTTTTAAGCATTTAACGGAAACATGCAATGAATCAGATTTCAAAGGAACCATATTGTATAATCTCAGAGGGTTATACTAACATGTAATATGGTCCTAAAGGAACCCTAAGGCATATCTAAACTAAGCTAATTCGGGTCAGAACCGAAAGTCAAAGCAAAAGTCTACTTTTGCGACTTTCTGTTGCGAACCGAGCCTAAACTCAGAATTGTCTGGTTGAACATGCCTAAACATGTTCTTATATTATTTACCAAGTTATTTAAGTGTTAAAACATGTTCCATAACTTCAGCATTATTAGTTATGTATTATTTTGCAAAAACAGACCCGTTTGACTTTTTTGTTAAGTAGTTTGACCTGACAATTGACTGAGATACCGTGATAATTAGGAGGTGCCCTTTTAAGGGTTTAACACCTACCTAATTACCAACATATAGCCACTTTCAATTCGAATAATGGCTGGACCGTTAGTGATTAATCACAAAGTCAAAGCAAAATTACGTTAACTTTGACTTTCGGTCATTACACTAATGAAAACTTAATTACAGAGGCTAAGCACACTTACAAAAGTCCTTAGCACGAAAATTTAGACTAAGAGAGCTTCCTTCCAAGGTAGGATGTTCCAGAGAAAGATTTTTAAAAGCTCCAAAGCTTGAGAGTGAGTTGAAAGTATGAAATTTGAGTTTGCAAGTGAGAATGGCTGCCAATCTTTCCCCTTTATATAGGTTTTTGGATGGATCTTGGATTGCTACATGTATCCCCAAGTATAATATGAAGCATACATGTGTTTAGGGGGTTTTACAATACCAGCAACAGTCCATAGATTCGGTTTAAGCATGCAATGGTGAAGAGAAGGGCAGAACCTGCACCTGTGCATGGTTTCTGCCCAGATCTTGCCGTCGCGCTGCGCCACGGCAGAAAGGGTCCCCTGTGGCGCAATGCCACCACCTAGTTTACCAGCTATTCAAGTTTCAAACTTGACACTTTCACCCCCTGAACCTTTTAAAACGTAATATTTTCCATTTTAAGCTCATTTAACCCATATAACTTATATTTTTATGATCCTTAGAGTATAACCAAACATTTTTAGGTCCGGTTTCCTTAAACAATAACCGAAAACACAATTTTTGCCTTGTTGACGCTTTTAACCCCTTAATTACGAAAGTTAACGTATTTATCTCAAACGATATCGAAACCTTGTGAAATTTTCGTCACTTATTCATGGGAGTATAATTTATTGTTACAATGCTTTGGGTTCGTTAAAAGGTCACTCAGAGGTTTCAATTAAACATGTTGACATATTTAACCCTCGCGCTTTGTAAACTTCCACTTCCTTTCACAAACGGATTCGTACGCTTCACAAATTATTCGTTTAAGGATATAAACATCATTCAGGGTCGTTGAAAGGAAAAATTTTCAAATGTTGATACTTTGGATCCTTCTACAGATAAACTTTCTTCGTTTGTCAATTTTAGTCCCTCGAATTCACTTCGTTACACGTTTAAAGTCCATGACACGTGTCGATTCTATATTGGGCATGATTTTGCGAGGTGTTACATAAATTAAACTAAATCAAGTCAGAACTGAAAGTCAAAGCAAAAGTCTACTTTTGTGACTTTCAGTTGCGAACCGAGCCTAATATTCAGAATTATCGGGTTGAACATGCCTAGGCATGTTCTTATACTATTTACCAAGTTATTTAAGTGATAAAATGTAATTTATAGCTTCTACATTATCAGTTGTGATTTATTTTGCAAAAACTGACTCGTTTGACTTTTCTGTTAAGTAGTTTGACCCGACAATTGACTGAGATAACGTGATAATTAGAAGGTGCCCTTTTAAGGGTTTAACACCTACATAATTACCAACACATAGCCACTTTCAATTCGAATAATGGCTGGACCGCTAGTGATTAATCACAAAGTCAAAGCGAAATTACGATATCTTTGACTTTCGCTCATTACACTAATGAAAACTTAACTATAGAGCCTAAGAACACTTACAATAGTCCTTAGCACGAAAATTCAACTAGAGAAAGCTTCCTAGATATCCAGGATGCTTCAGAGATGCTCCAAAGTTAGAGCAATAGAGAATGAGTGAAAGAAAACTTAAATGAGCAAAGATTGTGGCTGCGTCAAGGGCCTTTATATAGTGCATGGAGCCTTCTTTGGATCATTACAAGTTTCCCCAGGTGAAATCTGATGCTCACAAGTGTCTAAGTGGTTTTTAAAACCATCAAACAGCCCTAGGTTTCGAGTTATGTGAGTGTGTAGCTGGTTTGGAGAAGAAAACATGCTGAAACCTGCACCTGTGCAGGGATTCTGCCCAGTTCAGGCCATCGCGTAGCACGATGGAATATGGATGTTGGTGTAGCGCGACGCCACCACAAGGGTTACCAGCCAAACAAGTTTCAAACTTGTCAGTTTAACCCCCTGGACCTTTTAAAACGTAATAACTTTCATTTCAAGCAATTTTAACCCATAAAATTTATATTTTGATGATCCTTAGAATATAACCAACATCGTTAGGTCCGATTTCATTAAACGATAACCGAAAACACAAGTTTGGCCTAGTTGACGCTTCTAACCCTTTATTTACGAAAGTTAACGTATTTAATATCAAACGAAATCGAAACCCCGTGAATTTTTCGTCACTTGATCTTGAGAGTATAATTAATCGTTACAAAGCTCCGGGTTTGTTAAAAGGTCACTCAGAGGTATTAATTTAACATGTTGACATATTTAACCCTCGCGTCTTGTAAACTTCCACTTTCTTTCACGAACGGCTTCATACTTTTCAAGATTTACTCGTTTAAGGGTATAAACATCACGTAGAGTTATCGAAAGGCAAAATTTTCAAATGTTTACACTTTGGATCCTTTCACATATATACTTTCTCCGTTTGTCGACTTTAGTCCTTCGAAATCAATTCTTTACACGTTTAAAGCTTATGACACCTGTCGTTACTACATTGGACATGATTTTCTGAGGTGTTACAATCAGAGCAAAATTGTAGGTCCCTCTCGAGGATGAGATAAAACCTTTTCCTTGTTATATCAAACACACTAGCGAGTGCGGAATCCAAGCTAGCATGCAACCGAGAATGTATACGAGAACAAGCACAAACACAACACACAAGATTCACCGATTAACACCACATGTATTAATACGAATGAAGGGTCCGGTTACAAGCTCAATGTTTACAGATATGTTCTATAAACTCTCAAAGTGTGTGTGTGCTTTCAACAGAATGCTCTCTCTGTTTCTCTTGTGTCCACTCACCTTTCGAACTAACTTGTCTCTCTCACTGTTCTCTACACACTACATGGTTATTTATACCCGACACAGATTGTCTGGTCGAAGGATCAGACAGACTGATCGAAAGATCATCTGTCGACCACAAACAGCTCGAAGGATACACATATACCTCGAAGGATGATATCCTTCGAGGTCCATCTATCGAATGCTGTCTTTCGAGCTCATCATCGAAGGATATAATCTATCCTTCGATGATCTATCCTTCGACACACACAACTAACAACCAATGTGCTAACTGTTTGGCCAAGTCAAACCAGGAGGATGGTTGACTTGGTCAAACTTACATCGAACGCACATTGTAACAAACTAAGACGTAACCCAGACTAACATAAGACATCGTTTTGTATCATGACGAAATACAGACAAAGTACAGACACAAGTGCACCAACAAACTCCCCCTTGGCTGTAGCTTTGTCTCGATCTTCGTGTCTTCAAGTCTTCAAGGCCGAGTCGAACCGAGCCGAGTCGCGTCCACACAAAGTGCATCAACAAACTCCCCCTTGGACGCTACTCGTGATGGTTCGTCTTCTATGTCTTTCATGTCGGAGGATCTTCAAAGTCTTCACGCGTTGTAAGCAGAAAGTGTATCAACAAACTCCCCGTTTAATGTAGAAAGTGTGTTGACAAACTCCCCCTTAGATTGAACTCTCCATTGAGTCATGCTCGTGAATCTTTTGACTTGTCAATTCTTCAGATCCTTGTGGTGTTGGTGAAGGGACAACGGCAACTCGATCATTTTATCCTTTGAGTGCCTCCACTTCGTGTCTTCATTCCAAAGCTTTTTCATCGAACATGTTCTCCTTGCCTTTAGCATCTGCACATGCAAGAAAGCTAAACGCATAATGAGAACAACCTCTTGGAATATAGTTAACATTTAAACTAACGACACATACGAGATCAAATCTCAGTCAAACACCAACCGACAGCAGTTTGAAAGTTTAGAAAAGTATTCATTTTAATCCTTTAACTTTCAAAACTTGTTAACTTCGACTGTTTATGAAGATGCAATTGTTTTCCAGCTTACGATCAGGATTTTGAGTAGGATAGACTCGAGTTCCAACATCAGTCAATCAAAAATAAACTAGAAGCAAAATCTTTTTGGATTTTATAAAGTTTAAATTAAAACACACCTAAAATCTTTTTGAAATTTTCATTTTTCAAAGTAAAGACGGAAAACAATAAATAAATATATACAGAGATACATAAACAGGAAACACTAAATAAATATTTACAGACATTCTTTTTGCGAGTTTCGAGGGTAAGAGAATCATATCAGTGTATGGTCATGTCAAAAACACTCTCTTTGTTCAGTTAATTAACATTAAGATAAGCATCCTATAACAATTATCGGTATTGTTGTCCACATAAGCTCAACTTATCAGATGTAATCATGGCGAGGGGATACGTTAAGGTATAATTTATACTTACCGACCGGTGTTCATCCACATCACGACACATTCCCGTATCAAGGTATGCACGAGGATTCATCTTACCGGTGAGTATACCGATTATCATCTGTTTGACCGTATATGATGTGAGATTCTCACTTATTTTGATTGAAAACAAGCCCTATGTGATATAATCACTTATTGATGAGGAACTTGATTTTCAGATGCATGAAGGCACAGGAGCAAGTCCGTGAACAGGTCAGTACTTTCGTACAGCAGAGAGACGAACTTGACTCCCGGATGAATGTGATATATTATCACTTATTTGTTTGGACATGTGATTGTTGATCACTTATTGAGGTCGTATGCAATATGTACACGTATGTATAGTATCATGGAAGATCTAGACTTGCGTCCCCGTTATTTTTCGGTAAAAGATACAACCATGATACCCAGATGATAAGCAGCATAAAGACCGAATATCTCAGAACCTCGGCAATCTCTCAAACGAAATTTCGGTACTAAGACCATATGCCAATGAATGGTTCCCACCCAGGTCTTCAGTCAATTTAAGTTTATATCACCCTGCACACTTTAAAATGATTGTGAGCCTACCGATACATCTTATATAGAGCTGCTTATCGTTTTTCATTTAAGGTTTAAAGAGGTTTAGACAGACCACTGATGTACTATCATTTTCTCTTTTGCTCGCCAGGAAACTCATTTTTGTTTTTCTATTGTATTTGTGTTTTTGAAATTTTTCAAAGTTTTTGGATTTTTCAAAGTTGGATCTACTCCCCCTAAAACCAACAAACTATGACAAATTTAAAAGACACAAGGATATTTACAAAAAAATGATTTTCCGATGTTGGTTAACTCATGTTTTACCTCAATGCCGTTTACCAAAATTAAGTTTTAATCAGAAATGATTTAGCGAATTTTGGAAAAATCAGTTGGCATGTCGGTAAGCGGTGCGGACCATGACAGCATTGTCTGGCCAAAGAGTGCTGTACGAGATAATAATTCACAAAGCAACTTAAATATCGACAAGTATAGGAGAGATTAGAAATTTAAAACCGTATCCTGCAACTGCATCGTGCATTGCCAGGAATTTGAGTGCTCTCCCAAACTGGATATCCACCCGGTGTGGATTTCAAAGTCGATTCTTTGTAGCTACTTAGAAATCTCTTCACAGCAACAAGATCAGAAACCTTTGGGTCCGGCTGGTTTTCCACATTTCACCAGCGAAGGTTTTAGTCTTTCTCTTTCAGAAGTAGTGTGCGGTTGTTTAATCCACTCCAAGGCATCCGCACACCCGGTTGGTTTGTTCAACAAACACATTTTCTTCAAACACACCACAAAGAAAAGTACACTGCACGTTCACTTTGTCGATTGTGAACTTCAACCGTGCTGCAGGTGCGTACTCTTCATTTGAATCTATCCCGGGGACCCGATCAAAGCTTTGAACATTCACATTTTTGAAATGATTTTCATTTTGTCGAAGCTTCCAATTACTTTCATCAGACATTTCTTTTTCCTTTTTCTCTTCCTCTCCATCAAAGGCAACAATTTCTTCTGTCGCCTATCTTGTGCAAGGATGCTCCACTATCAACAATCTTACGACTATCGAAAGTTCCTCCTGGAATATCCTACACACTTACTCAAAAATTAGTTGGAGAGAGGGACCCAAGCCTTCGTGGACTTGGGTCGTCCTTGATCATCAAGAAAAGTGATTTCAATCACTTGATGATTAGGAAATAGAACCTGCGGTGCTCCCCCTGACTGAATTACCTGTTTTTGTTTCCAAGCTGTTTGTTCTTTACCAGTATTTGCATTAATTGTTTTAGCATTTACTGGTTTTACAGTTTTAGGTTTTGCTTGAACAGGTTTTTCTTCTTTGACCTCTGATTTTAAGGCCTTTTCAATTACCTTTTGATTCTTTTGTTTTAACTTCTTTTCCCTTTCTTTCAAGACACGTGGATCTTGTTTCGGGGGAAATGATCGTTTTTGGTAATTGGTTTCTTGGGGAGCACTTGTTTTTGTCTTCAACTTTTGCAGGTATGGACAGTATCTTACAATATGCCCAATTGTGCCACACTCAAAGCACATTCTCCGCTCTACAAACCTCGGAGAAACACGTTGATGACCAGACTGAGAACCAGACAATGAACTTTGTGATCTAGACGTGCTTGGACCTAAATCACATCCGTTGGTGTGTTGGGTGTAATTATTCTGATCATTTCGTTTTAAAATTCTAACTTGTTTTATAAAATCAAGGTTAGATTTATCCTGAAATGTTTCAAGTTTGTCTGAACCCGTGGATCCAACAAAGTTCACTTTCGGTTCTCTTTTCTTAACAGGAGCTCTTTTGTTTTGCACCCATTGTTGTTGAACCTTAGGTGCTTGAACATTCTTGTTCTGAGCCTTCTTTCCCTGTCCCTTACCCTTTCCGGAGTTGACTTGTTGTTTTCGCTCAACTTGTAGTTTTTGGTTTCCGTATTGTTTTCTAATTTGTTCACACGGAATTGGATCACATTGAGTGACAGTAACTTTGCCACTTTTGTTCCCCAAAAACTTATCAGTGCATCCTTCAAAAATTTGCTCAATTAAATCTTGATTTACATTTTTAATTGGAAAATCTTTGTTAGAGTAAATTTTGTCATCTCCTTTGAGCGTGTACAACAAGTTACTCCCTTCAAAACTTGATACACTCGACTCCATTTCTTTTGACATTTCAGTCTCACTCGGTTTCACTGGTGGATCACACAGGATGTGATTCTCAATTGGAATATCTGTTGTAACCGAGTTAGACTGTTGTTTCACAATTACTTCAGATTCATCATCCGAAGAATCAGCATCCTCAACAGTGGGAGGACTCTGTTCCTTAACACATGATGAATCTGTCACATTCTCAGATTCAGATTCAGATTGACCTGAGGATGATGTACCAGTTGTGAACCCGAGGCCTGCTGCAAAGTCATCTAGACCGAGTGGCACAGTAGGTTCAAAACGGGGCATATCCTCGTCATCAGGCAATTTGGAGTAATTGTGATTCATTGGGGGAGGACATGATTTGAATCCCATACACTTCTTATCCCCCTTTTTCTTTTGAACATCAATAATGTGATCCAATACATAGCGGGAATTGGAATAACTTTCCAATTTCTGCTTGATTGTTTCACATTCACATCGAGCGGTTGCCAATTCTACCATCTGCTTTTCAATTGTGTCTATAAGATCATTGTTAGCATGTTGTTTTCGCAAAACAGCTTTTTGTAATTCTGAAACATCATGTCTTAATGACGCAATTGTTGTTTTAAATTCCTTTTCATTTCTGGTTAAAAACACGTTAGCTTCAGCTGCTTTAGAAAGATCTACAATCAATTCTTGATTGTGTTTGGATAGGAGTTCAATCTGACTTTCCTGTTCAGCATATTTAACATTTAAACTATCACAATTTTCACAGCTAACTACAGTGGGTTCATCGACACATACCTGACCTGATGAACTGTCGACATTAGCCATAAAGGCTGAATGGAGAGAAGACGAAGAGTAAGCAGCTTGATCCGTCAAATTAGATCTTCTTTCAGCTCCTGCTGCAGCTTCTTCCAAAAGCTCATCAAAATCTGCATCGACTGACGTTGATGCACTAGATGTCTCATCCACATGATCATTTCCTGAAGTGGAGGACTCTTCATCTGAGCTTCCACTATAACCAGAACTGTCTTCATCTCCAGAAGATGCAACACCATTGGTGAAAGATTCTCCATCACTGGCGTGCTTTAAATCCTTTACGACTTCAGCAAAACATGCTGTTCCACCATTTCCTCCTTCTCCAAGCTGAAGTGACCAATCACAACCCTCATCTATTTGAACCAACAGCCCCCGGTTGGTATTTGATGACCCTGCTTGGCCTTGGTTGTTGACAGGTATCAACGTACGAACATTGTTCCCGTTCTGGTTGCCTTGATTTCTGAACGGATTTTGATTTCCATGCTGAGCTGGTCTTGTGCATTCCCTTTTGAAATGACCCCGTTCGCCACAGTTAAAGCACGTTACAGCTTGCTTGTCGAACCCATACTTGGTGTCTTTCTTGCTATCCAAGTTGGTTCTCCCCGTCCTTTCCATAAACTCCTTTGCTCTTCGAATTGCACTAGCAAGAGCCCATTTGATATCCATCATCTCAAACTCTTCTTTATCCACTTGCTGATAATCTTCATTGGTTAGATTGATATTCCCAATCTGACCTGCAACTAATCCACTATAAGCACTAACCAAGGTATTCAACATCTCCATATGCTCCTTGGCTACTTCGACACTGACTTTGGAAAAGTTGGAAGTGTCTAATCTGACTGAGTTAGGATTGGAAGTGGCTTGAAAGTTTGAAGAGCTTCCATAAAACCCTTGCTGTTGCGGTTGTTGCTGCTGAGCTGTCGGTTGCACATTCGGTCTTGAAAACATCGTGTAGGCTGAAGGATCAAACTGATCTGTTGTTGAAGGTCCGGTGTTAGAAACAAAAGCTGTTTGAAGCTTCGCGTGTTGAGAAGCTGGTCTTTCTCCACTGATACCTCCTGCAATCCCAAAGTACATTTCTGGATTTTGAGGAGTTTGTGTTCTTTTTGCCTTCAGCTTTTCTTCAACATCCTTATTCTCCAATCTTTGAATTAATTCATAAACGGTGATTGTTTCTAAAACACCATTTTCCTTAAGAATTTCAAGATAACTGCTCCACTTTGCTGGCAAGCTATCAGCGAATCTCTTCACCAATTCTTGTGGAGTGGCAGTGACTTTAAAAGCAAACATCTCGCTCAACAAGTGATGGAATCTTGTAGATAACTCTCCTAAAGTCTCATTCTCCAAACACGTAAATCCTTCAAACTCCTTCTTCAGTAATTCTTGCTTGATCTTTCTTGATTGAGCATTTCCTTCACAACGTAACGTGAGCATATCCCACAAGCTTTTAGTAGTCGTGCAGTAAACAAACTGGTGGTAAATGTCTTTATGAAGAGCTTGTGTGAGAATCATGAATGCTTTCTTTTCTAACTCAAACTTCTTTTTATCTTCTTCAGATAAAGTGTTGTAAGTTTGTGGATTAGATCCTGCAATTTCCAACTCATTTTCAAAGGCTGTGAAGAAGCACATCCATAGATCTTGACCTTGTCCCTGAACATAAGTTCTCAGCCTTTCTTTCCACCATCCCCAATCATTGATGTGATTTAACTTTGGCGGTTTTGTGCTTGTACCAGTTTCACTGTCGTTCTGCATCATAGATTGAATGCTGCTGTTTTGATTTGTGACCAGTGCCCATTGATTTGCAGTGATCATTGCAGCTTGAGGTGGGACAATAGCTCGCATCCATGCCGTTTTGTCGAAATCTGACGTAGATTGCGTAGATTGCATAGCTGATGATTGTGGAGTCGAAGTTATTTGAGTCCACGCGGTTGGATCCCACTGACCGTTTGTTCCCATTTTATGAAAATTAATATATTAAGTGAAAATGGATTTAAAAAATGAAAAACAAGTTTTCCCTTTAAAAAAATTTAATTTTCACAAACTATGTTAAAATCTCGAAGGATAACAAACAGCCGAAGGATCTTTGATCGAAGGACCTGAAAAACACAAACTTGTTAACCTTAAACAGATTAGGATCGAAAGACAGAACTTGTTCGAAAGATCAACAGTGTTCGAAAGATCACTGTTGAGTTTCGAACGATGACCTCGAAAGACTCTCCAATCGAAGAATCCTTGTCTTTCGAATGAGACCTGTAGATCGACAGATATATCCTTCGAAAAGATTCCTTGGATCGAAAGATAAGTCACAGACTTCGAAGGATGTTCGAAGGATGATGATCTATCGAACCTCCTTTGTTCGAAAGATGATCCTTCGACTTCGAAGGATATCCTTCGATCTGCTCTGACACAATTGACAAAAGTTGACAGGTTGGTGAAAAGGTGATTGGTTGGTGAAAAGTTTTCGGCAGAAAGGTATGTTCAGACCATACTTTCTGCCAACCAAGATTTGACTTGATAAAATATTGCCCAAAAACAGAAAGATCTTATCCAGAAACCGGTGACCGGATAAGCCGGAATTTTGGCCGGAAATTACCAAAACTTTAAAAACAAGGTTTTTAAGTTACCCAACCCGTCCTTTAACACACCCGGTTAGTTTAGAACACGTTTTTATGACCAGAAAAGCGAGAAACAACAGAAAAACGGGTGCTAAACCAAGTGAGTTTTTGTCCAAAACACTCCAAAGTCTTGTATAAACTCGGTTTTTAACAAGGAAAAGAGCCACGGCTCTGATACCACTTGTAGGTCCCTCTCGAGGATGAGATAAAACCTTTTCCTTGTTATATCAAACACACTAGCGAGTGCGGAATCCAAGCTAGCATGCAACCGAGAATGTATACGAGAACAAGCACAAACACAACACACAAGATTCACCGATTAACACCACATGTATTAATACGAATGAAGGGTCCGGTTACAAGCTCAATGTTTACAGATATGTTCTATAAACTCTCAAAGTGTGTGTGTGTGCTTTCAACAGAATGCTCTCTCTGTTTCTCTTGTGTCCACTCACCTTTCGAACTAACTTGTCTCTCTCACTGTTCTCTACACACTACATGGTTATTTATACCCGACACAGATTGTCTGGTCGAAGGATCAGACAGACTGATCGAAAGATCATCTGTCGACCACAAACAGCTCGAAGGATACACATATACCTCGAAGGATGATATCCTTCGAGGTCCATCTATCGAATGCTGTCTTTCGAGCTCATCATCGAAGGATATAAACTATCCTTCGATGATCTATCCTTCGACACACACAACTAACAACCAATGTGCTAACTGTTTGGCCAAGTCAAACCAGGAGGATGGTTGACTTGGTCAAACTTACATCGAACGCACATTGTAACAAACTAAGACGTAACCCAGACTAACATAAGACATCGTTTTGTATCATGACGAAATACAGACAAAGTACAGACACAAGTGCACCAACAAAAATCGCTCCTGATCTTATATTTCTGCTGTTGTTTACTGATTTGTTTGTTGTCTGTGTGTTTAGGATCGCTCCTGGAGATCTAGGGTTTGTGATTTGTACTGGTGGTGGTTTAGATCATCTTGATCTTGGGTGTATTATTCAGATCTGTGCGGCTGAAACCCTAACTTTGGGTTTTTCGAGTTCTTGTGAGGTTTCTCTTTTCTTCTGGTGGATCTTCTCTCTCTGCGTTGGTCTCTAAAACCCTTGAAGGTTTTAGGGCAAACTAACCAGAAGTGATCTTTGGTTTTCTATATATCAGATTTTGTAGTTCTTGAAAACTACGGATCTGATATTTGTTGTGGCTTGTGCACCCTCTGTAAAATCATTCCTGTCTCTTACTCTTGTTTTTTTTTTGCATCATATTGATTTGAGTCTAGGCATCCTCTGTTTACCGGACTAGTCGGGCCGGCACTTGATCGAGTCTATGTGGTAATTGTGTATAGTCCTTTCTGGTTGTTTTTTGTTGATATCTTGTTGTTTATCTGTTTTATTTTTCTATGGTTAATTTGTATTATCTTGTCCGCTGTTATGTTTTAGATCTGCTAGGGTTTAGTTGTGGCTCCTGAGTAAAGGCTTGTCCAGGCACCTGTGAGTGACGAACCTGGAATCTGGTCCCTGACTCAGCTTCGCCTTAGGTTTCATTGTCTATTCTGTCTGTTTCTTTGTGAGTTATCTGTTGATAACTGTTTGTTTGTTTGCTTGTTGTTTCTTTGTGGTTGTTGTTATGGGTGATGTTGAAGGTACTTCACATACCTTGATTAGTAAGCTTGATATAGGAGACCCGTTGTACTTACATCCAAGTGACTCTAGTAGTTTAACCATTGTTAACATTAAACTAAAAGGAACTGAAAACTATGTTGTGTGGTCTAGTGCTATGAAGTTGGCTTTAGAAGCTAAAAACAAATATGGCTTTATAGATGGTAAAGTAGAAAAATCTAAAGATGATGAAATTTTGGCAGCCCAATGGGATAGATGCAACTCTGTCGTGTTAACTTGGTTATTAAACTCTATTTCTGAAGAACTTTTTCTTGGTCAAGTGTTTTCTAAATTAGCATCCGAAGTCTGGACTGATTTAAAAGAGTCTTTTTACAAGGTTGATGGTTCTGTTGTCTATGACTTGTATAAAAAATCAATTGTATTTCACAAAATGGTAGCACTGTTGCTGAGTATTATAACAGGTTGACAACAATGTGGAAGCAGTTTGATGCTATGCTTCATCTGCCTTCATGTTCTTGTCAAGTTGCTAAATATTTTAATGATTTTTCAACACTTATAAAACTAATGCAGTTTCTCATGGGTCTTGATGACGTGTATCAGCCTCTGAGAACCAATATTTTGACAAGAGAACCATTTCCCTCTGTTAAAGTGGCATTCTCTATTATATCTAGAGAAGAGTCACATAGGTTATCTAGCAATGGGTCTAAAAATCAGGATGTTTCATTTATCTCTAAGGCTAGCCAAGGTTTTGATAATAAAAGGAGGTCAACAAGAGGACCTAACCCTAATTTGAAATGTACACATTGCAATATGTTAGATCATACTATAGACAAATGTTTTGAAATTGTTGGTTATCCTCCATGTTTTAAAAAGAGAGTTAATAATAATAACACGTCTAATAAAGGTAGTTCTACTAATAATAATAATAAGTCTAATTCTGCGGTTGGTAAATCTGCTGTTTCTACTATGTCTGGGTTACCTTTTACTTCTGAGCAGATTACCAAGTTGTTAAGTTTAGTTGGTGAGAATACCGGGTCAGAATCTCAGAATCCTAGTATGGGAGGTGAGTGCTTTAATGTGTTTAACTTTGTTAGTTGTTCTAGTTTTGGGGTGTTTAGTAGTAATTATGGGTGGATTGTTGACTCGGGGGCTAGTCAACACATGGTTAAGTCTGATAAACACTTAATAAATGTTGTTGATGTTTCTGAGTTTGGTATTACTGTGAGTCATCCTAATGGAACAAATGTTAAGGTCTTAAAAATTGGTAGTCTAAAACTAACCGAAGATATAATTTTACAAGATGTCTTTTATGTTTCGGACTATTGTGTTAACATGTTGCCTGTGTATAAGTTAGCTAAGAATAATCATGTTTCCGTTGTGTTTAAAGAGGATAGTTGTTTATTACAGGATTCCAAGTCAAAGAAAATCCTGATGAGTGGTAGACGGAATAGTGGATTGTATGTTGTAGGAAATCATGGTAATTATGCTAATGCTTGTTTTAATTGTTCTGTGAAATCTTTTACTTGGCATAGTAGGTTAGGTCACCCTTCGGATCAGGTCTTAACTGTGTTAAAACATAACCTTAACTTAACTTCAAGTGATCATGGTCCGTGTGAAATATGTCATAGAGCTAAGCAAGTTAGAGTCCCGTTTCCTTTGAGTGAACATAAAACCAAGTCTGTTGGAGAGTTAGTACATTTAGACTTGTGGGGTCCTTATAAAGTCACAAGTTATGAAGGATTCAAATATTTTTTGACAATTGTTGATGATTTTTCCAGATCAGTATGGTGTTATTTCTTGTCGAATAAATCTGAAGTGGTTGAAAATTTAAAAAAAAATTATGAATTGGTTTTAACTCAATTTAAAAGGAAGATTAAAGTGTTTAGAAGTGACAACGGGACTGAATTTGTGAATAATAATCTAAATATGTTTTGTAAGTCTAAAGGGATCATACATCAAACAACTTGTTCCTATACACCACAACAAAATGGTGTGGTGGAGAGGAAACATAGCCATCTTTTAAACACAGCTATGGCCTTGATGTTTCAGGGTGGTTTACCTTTAAGGTTTTGGTCTGATTGTATTCTAACTGTCGTGTACTTAATTAACAGGTTACCCTCTTATGTGCTGAATAGTAAAAGTCCATATTAAATGATGTTTGGATTTAGACCCTCTTTGTTGCATTTAAGGAACTTTGGGTGCTTATGTTTCAGTACAGTTTTAAATGAACATGATAAGTTTGCATATCATGCAGAAAAATGTGTTTTCCTTGGTTATTCTAGTGTAAAGAAAGTGTATAAGTTGTGGAGTTTGGACAATAAAAAGGTGTTTTTTTCTAGAGATGTAAAGTTTTATGAAAATGTGTACCCTTTTAAACTTAAGGTTTTTAATAATCAAGAAATGTTTGTGAAACAAGTCTGAATCATATAAACTTTTTTGATAACATTACATCTGAAGTTCCTAACATGCCCGATGATAAAGAGGGTACAAGTGTTTCTCATGATCCTGTAAGTGGTGATCAGCAACCACTATCATCCTCTACATCAGCCCCTGATTCTGTAGTTAAACCTGATCAACAAACAGAACAAGTGAGCAGTAGTTTAGGTAACAGTGGTAGGGCAGATGACACTTCAGGGTCAAATGTTGACACTCACCTATCTGAGGGCACACAATATGTTAGACGTTCTTCTAGAAATATTTCCATGCCTAAAAGGTTTGATGAGTATGTTGTTGAGGGTAAAGTTAAGTATGGAATAGAGAAATCTGTGAATTATTCTAACCTCTCTTGTGATAATTTGTGTTTTGTATCTAATTTGAATAAAACTTGTGAACCTACAAGTTTTAGTGATGCTGTTAAAGATCCTAGGTGTGTAGATGCCATGAATAAGGAAATGGAGGCGTTATATAGAAATGGTACTTGGAATTTGGTAGATTTGCCGAAAGATAGAAAAGCCATAGGATGTAAATGGATTTAATGGTGAGGTTGAGAGGTTTAAGGCTAGATTAGTTGCAAAAGGTTATAGTCAACGTGAAGGGCTTGACTTTGGAGAAACATTTTCTCATGTGGTTAAAATGGTCACTGTTCGATGTGTGCTTAGTATGGCTGTTAAGAATAATTGGAAAATATACCAATTAGATGTTAACAATGCGTTTCTTTATGGTTCCATTTTGGAAGATGTATATATGAAGTTACCACCTGGATACTTTCCTGAAAATGAAACTAGAGTGTGCAAATTAGTTAAATCGTTATATGGGCTAAAACAAGCCCCTAGAAAGTGGAATGAAAAATTAAAGGAAGTCTTGTTCAAAATGGGTTTTGTGCAGAGTTTGTGTGATCATTCGATGTATATTCTGTCTGATAAGTCTCTGTTTGTTGTACTTTTGGTCTATGTTGATGATGTAGTTGTCACTGGTAATTCTGAAGTTGAAATTGTTAAAGTTAAAATATGTTTAAGTAACAATTTTCAAAACAAAGATTTAGGTGTTTTAAAGTATTTTTTAGGTATTGAGGTTTTATACGTCGATGATGGTATTTGTTTGAATCAACGAAAATATTGTCTTGAGTTACTTAGTGAGTTTGGGTATTTAGGTGTTAAACTAGTTAACACACCCATAGAACAAAGTCACATTGTTGTAAACAAGTTGAGTCTAAATCAGAATGTGATAAAAGATGTCACTAATTTTCAAAGATTGATTGGCAAACTAATATATCTGTCTATAACTAGACCAGATATAAGTTATGATGTTAAGTTCTTGAGTCAGTTTATGCATTCCCCACATGAATGTCATTTGCAAATAGCCTTGAGATTACTAAAATACTTAAAATTATCCCCAGGTAAAGGGATCTTGTTTAAAAAAGAAAATGACTTTGTTTTAAAGGGGTTTGTTGATTCTGCTGGGCCAAATGTTTGGCGTCCAGAAAGTCTGTTACTGGATATGGTATCTTCTTAGGAAGTTCGCTTATTTCTTAGAAATAAAAAAAACAAAGTGTTGTTGCTAGATCTACTGCAGAAGCAGAATATAGGGCTATGTGTTCTGCATCTTGTGAAGTTATGTGGATCTTAAATGTGTTAAAAAAGTTGAATGTCGAATATAAGTTGCCTGTCAAATTATTATGTGATAGTCAGTCAGCTATTTCTATTGCGTTTAATCATGTGTTTCATGAGCGGACGAAACACTTTGAGATTGATTTACATTTTTTGAGGGAAAAAAATGCAAATGGTGTTATTGTTCCTGAAAAGGTTGCATCTGAGGATCAATTGGCTGATCTTTTTACCAAAGGTTTAAACAATTTACAGCATGATGTTTTGTGTGAAAAACTTGGAATGTTGGACATGTTTGCTGTATGAATTATGGGGGGATGTTAAAATGTAAAGTGTTACCTTTTGTCATTCTTATTAATTCATACAGTCTGTTATTTATTGGGCATGGGCTCGTTACATTTGAACATTTTGGACTTGGTTGTTATTGGAACTGGTAATATCCGGTTTGTTATTGGACTTTGTTTGTTATAACTGATTTTGCTCCTTTATTGTATTCAGTTTATTTGTTCAGGGTTGTATATGAAACTTTCAAGGGGGTCCGATCATCTATGCGTATATTTTAAGACTGAAGTGTAACTTCAGAGTTACATCCTATAAAAACGTTCATTTATGTAGCTAGGGTTCGAAAACTTTCATTTTGTCTCGCTTCATCTCTTACGTCTTCTCTATGTGTTGGTGAATGATCTGCTAAAGTTTCATGGAAGTTTTGGAGCAGATCTCGTATTAGTGATTTACTGTATCGCTTAAAGGTCATGTGGATCTTCGTGTATTGGTTGTATCTTTCCGTTTAATCAACTGATTTATCATCAGTTTGTTGTGTATTGATTGTACAGTTCTTACAGATCTTACACTTTGTAAGATCAAGGGTGGTTGGGCGTTTTTCTGGGTTGGTTAAGAAATAAAGTTTTACATCACGATTTTGCCACTATTTCTGGTGTTATTGTTTGTTTGTCTTGATTGTCGGCTGTTCATACCATTTTTACACTTTTCCTTTAGACAAAAATAAATTAAAATAAGAGAATAGTGGTTTTGGTCATGACCACTGATCACACCCTTAAGGTAGTGGTGGCTTAGATATGGGTGACACAGCGCTATATGGAGGTTCATGATGGTTATAAGGGTCATGATCACACTTTATAGCCTATGGCTATTGACCAGCTCTAGCTTGGGCTTAAATTGAGTGTAAGCACTATTAAAAGTGCCGAACATAATAAACAACCTCAAGCTATCCAATGGAGTCTAATACGGAAGGGACACTTTAGGATAGCATCCTAGCTGGTGGCAGAGCTTGATCAAAAGTTCTGCAGGGGCGTAAAGCCATGAGAACAAATTTTTTCTATCACTATATTTCGGGTTATATGTTTGGGTCAGCTATTCGATTTGGGTCAGATCAAACAATAATAACTCCAAATAAATAGTTTTGACCTTTCCCATAATATACCTACAAAAAAAAAATCAATATGATTGTGTTAAACTACAATTTCATGACACTTCTTCCTTAATTGTTTAGCTTCCCCAAATTCCCAATTCCCCTTAATTTTGGAATCATTGAACAATAATCACAACAGATGCAATGCATGGGTTAATCTTATTTTAAATGATACAATTAAAGTCTAAAACACTAGTAATGCCCAAAATTTTCATTCAATATTAACCCTAGTTCACAACCTACCCTTCAAGAACTAAACAATAGTAAATGAAAAACTAAAATAAATGATTACCTTGTATAAATTCTTTATTAAAGGCCTCTGTCCAACTCGATTTCTTCCTCGTTTCCGTTGAATTTGATGAAGGATAAAAGATTTAAGATTTAAAGGCTTCAAGAACCCTAAGAACACATAACCCTTTTTTTCTTTTGTTGAAGTCGAACAACACATATGAGGGGCCTCTATCCTCACGTATTGTTTTTTTTTTTGTTTAAAAATGTTTCAATTAAGAAAAAAATGAACCCCTCAAGTTTCATTTATATAAAAACTAGTTTCAAACTTTATTTTAACTCACTTCAAGTTTAAAAACAATTATAAAAATTTTAAATGGCCTCGTTCTTCACATTTTTTTTAAACTCAATACGAAAATATGTATAAATTTTTTGGACAATAAACTTGGTATCTTGTCTGCTTCTGTTTGTCTTCTTCTTTCTGGAATCTTGAGTGGGGTAAGACCCTATGCCTTAGTGGCACGGCCTCATGCTTGTCTTCTGATTTGTTGTTTTTGGTCTTGGGGTGAAGCTCGGAGGGTCGGTATGATGTATCAACTTTCTTTCTTTTGTATTTATACTGGCTTTTGCCGTTAATTTGTTTCTTTTATACATTTAAGCTCTTTTAATCCTGAAAATCAAAAGTATACAAAGAAACACACTTTTTTCCAACATTAGTACTACAAAGGTTGATTTTACACCTTATTTGATATAATTTATATGTTGCATTTGGTGCATATCAACATACCAAATGCCTTTTCGTCCATTCCACACATTCAAAGGGTATACAATCGTATACCCTTGAGTTTTCAGTTTTCTTTTTACTTTTTTTCCTTGATTGTTTTTAGCGGATACGGGACGTATAATACGTGTGTATACGAAACGTATATTGGGAACTAGATGGTTCGCAGTTCTTAATTTAACTAAACAGTTATGAACGACTAAAAATTTTACCACGAATCCATTGATTCTATATGATTTATTATATTACTACCCCTTTACCACTTTATTCGAAAATTATAATAAACTTATTTTTTTCCAAGAAATGGATTCAAATTATAGTACTGGCTGTGTATGGGTTGAATACGGGGCATATAATACGTACGTATACGAGCTTTGTATGGATTGTATACGGGACATATGATACGTGAGCGCTAATAGTATAATACTTACCGACCTGTGATTGTAATTGTTTACAGACAATATGGCTAAGTCATCAGCGGCTGGAGCACGTAGTGCTCTTCGAGGTCGAAGTCGGGGACGTGACGAGGACGAGGACAGGAGGAGGAAGTTTAGAAGATTTCACGGAGACGGTGCAATTTTTTCGTGCCATCCCCCGAGGTACTGCTTGTCACACCCGCTCGTAGGCGGAAGCGCAAGGTGTGAACTTGATCGGTTTTCATTGCATACGATATAAGTAAACAAACTATATGAATAAAAAGCACGATGTTCATCCATTCAACATAAGTAAAAGAGAATACAAGTCATACGTTGTATGATAATAAAAGACAACACGAATTATAATGTTTTACAAAAGACTTGTTTCATAATAAAGTTTTTAAAACACAAAGGCTTTGCATCCTATGTCTCACTCGAAGATGAGATATATGGATCAAACCCTTCAAAAGCAGATGACATCGCCAACAAGACAACCATATTCTTCGTGATAACTATAGCGCCAAGATCCACTTAGTTTCCTGAGATACATGTAAGTTTAAAAAAGTCAACAAAAGTTGATGAATTCATGTGTTTTGAGTTCGCATAAAATGAATCTTAAAAACATTTGAAAGTTCGTATATAGAAAACCGGTATGTAAAGCGTCTATGAAATCATTGATCATTAATCCCATATATCTAAATAACACGGCAATCGCTATCTAAACAATTACTAAAACGTATTAAACGGTTTTTTGGTTTAAATATATATATATATATATATATATATAGAAACGGGTTAATGAGAGAACGGTGAGAACGGATCCTGGCCAAACATGTGGCAGGGGGCCCTAATTGTTATGCGGGGATACGATTGTCCTTTTATACGTTTCCTCCTTATTCATGTTATAAATCTCTTTCAAATTAAAACTCCAAAGATTTATTGTTAGCTGTTACCTCCTTTGCAAGCTTTCTCAGATCTATGGCGTTTAACGTGGATTCTGTTCGACAAAGTAAAATTTGTTGGCGTTTTCTATTTTCGTTCCAGCAAATCATGCAACAGATATGGCGTTTTGTTCTTTTATCATTGTTCTATGGCGTTTTTTTTTTGTATTATTATTTTTATAATGTGTTGTATGATTTTCAATAGCGTTATTCAATTATGCAATTTAATCGCGTTTTAATTGATATTTAAACAATTATTAAGAACTACAATTGGAGTTTTCAATACTAATTTTAATTGTTGTTTACGTTCTAGTATATTTCTTATGTTTTTTCGATCATTGGCGTTTTCAGCTATTTGATTAGTTTTGAATTTTATTTAGTAGTATTTGTGAACATCAGTTATTACTATTTTGTTAACTTGTGTAAACATTAGTTTTGTTAATTATAGCGTTTTCATTATGATGTTATATTTTGTTAATTATTTATATTGTTAAGTGTTTTTAATTATTCATCTCCTGGCTTTTTTATCATGTCGTTTTTAAATTATGTGTTTATTATGTCTTGTTTATTATTCAATTAATGGCGTTTTAATGTATAATGTTATTACGAGACATCACTGTGTTTTTCTGATTTTTCTGTTCCTCACTGTGTTTTCTCAGACGAAGTCTCTTCCTCGAGTCAAAGGCTTTGCCCCAAAACTAGATTACCATTTATCATCCCTGACGTCAGTGAAGAATTAAAGCCCACATTGGACATGGTATTCTCAAGCCTTGATGATTGTTATTCAATGTATGTTAAGTATGCCAAGGAGTGTGGGTTTTCAGTTAGGAAAGGGACTACAAAGACAAACTCTAAAGGTGTCTTACATATTAAGTATCACTTGTGTACGAGATCTGGGTTATACAAGGACAAGAAAGTTGATACGTTGGACCCCAATCAAAAGGAGCGAGTAGTGCGATCCAACTTTTCAAAGAGGACTGATTGTGATGCACTGTTATGTGTACGTTTTGAGGCTGGATCATGGAAGGTGTATAAGTTTGTCGAGGAGCACAATCATGAACTTGTTTAACGTCCCGATAAGCATTTTCTTCCAACTGAACGACACCTCACTCAGCTCCAGAAGCATATACACAGCATGTCTAAGTTGAATTTGGGTCCCGTCAAGGCGTTTAATGTTATGAAGACTTGTTTTGGCGGTTTTGAAGATGTGGGTGCAAGTAAAGTTGAATTTAAGAACTATAAGAGGCAAATTAACTTTTTTATAGGGGAATATGACGCCGAGATGGTTGTGAGACATTTGAATGAAAAAAAAACATTCCCAGCCTAATTTCTCGTATGATTACATCACAGACGAAGAGAATTGTTTAAAGGGACTTTTTTGGTGTGACGATCAAGCCAAACGTAATTACCACGTGTTTGGTGATGTGATTTCATTTCGTTTGACGCCACGTATCGTTCCAACAAGTAATATTTTATAATTCAACTTCTTCTGTTTTTGGCGTTTTATTAATTTACATGCAATGACATTTTATTATTTTACATGCAATGGCGTTTTATTAGTTTACATGCAATGGCGTTTTATTAGTTTACATGCAATGGTGTTTTATTATTGTTTCAGTTCTCATGGCGCTTTCATATGCAGATACTCGATGGTGTTTGTACCGTTCATTGGTATAGACAATCATCACTGCAATGTTACATTTGGTGCAGCATTATTGGCGTCGAAACTGTTGATACGTATATTTGGTTGTTGAGAGTTTTTCTAAAAGTTGTTGGTTCTCAACCAAAAGTTGTTGTCACTGACCAAGATCCAACGATGAAGAAGGCTATTTCTGTTGTATTTGTTGACACGAGGCATTGGTTATGCATGTGGCATGTGGCATGTGATGCATAAACTTTCTCTGAAGGTTGTTATGCTTTTTTTTACCTTTGGCTTTTTAGGATACACTGTGTTTTATAATACATGGCGTTCTTTACCTTGTTAGTGTTTTTTTAATTAAGTTTTGTCTTTGTGTTTTTTTTATCCATGGCATTTTCGTGTTATACGTAGGTTGGTGTCTGGCTATGCAATTTCACCAATTTTAAAGAACGTATTTGTGGTGTTGTGTGGACGGATATTCTCACACCTGAAGAGTTTGAATCATAATGGGAAGCAGTTATCGCAGAGTTCAATTTAGAAGATAATGACTGGCTATCTGATATTTTTGCACTTAGGGAATCTTGGATCCCTGCATACTCTAGAATGGAGCAGATGTCTGGTCTTATGCGAAATACATCCAGGTCAGAGAGTGAGAATCATTTTTTGGTCAAGTGTGCAATTCGAAAGCTACTCTTGTTGAGTTCATGACGCATTACAAGACTGCAATAGAAGCACAGTGTCACACACATCGTAAAAATGATCATGAATCTCGATACAAAAGACCCCAGTTGAAGAGTAGTTACAAATTGTTGGAAGGGCAAGCTGTTGACATATACACAAAAAGTATTTTTTGTGACGTTCAAGCTGAGCTTATTGGAGTTGCAGATTGCATAAATCAACGTTACGAAGATCAGTCTGATGAGTTTGTTAAGTTTTACATAAATGACTTCCAACAGCCTTGTACATCCTTATTTGAGGTAAATAATGGCGTTTTGGTTTTTATGGCGTTTTCTGTTAATGGCGTTTTATCATATGCAATGTGTTTTTTTTTTTACTTTTTAGACAAACATTCTATGCATGGCGTTATAGAGATATTGTTTTTGGCGTTTTTCAGGTAATGTTCCGTAAGTCTGATTGCACATGCAGTTGCTCATGCAGGCGTTTTGAACAGTTTGGTTTGCTATGTAGACATATATTCTATGTTTTGAGAATTATGGACATTAGGGAACTTCCAAAACAATACATTCTGAATAGATGGCACAAAGAGGCTTCCCCAAACTACTCTCCTGAATACTCAATTAGTCGTGAATATATGACTGAGCTTGATCCTGATGTGCAAAATATGATGCGAGATATTATTTTTTCAACCGAATATACTTTGAATATGTGACAACCCTCATAAACCAGGTATCCGTACAATTAATTAATTATGATTAAGTGCTTAATAACTGTGCTGGATTACTTAACTGCTTTCTGATTACTGCATCATACTAACATGTGCATCACATATTACATAATGTCACATCATTATCACATACAAACTATATTGACATACATGATGCACAAAGCACAGTTAGCACAGTTAACGGATAGAACGGGAATATGCTGACAGGGTTCAGTACATAGACATGCAGTGTTTTGAAGCCAAGTATGGGCCAGGGACAAGGTACTATACTGTAACACCTGTGCCTCCACGGCCATCAAACAAATACCAAACCAATGAAATATTGTATTTCATACTTGGGAATTGTAAAAATATGTGTATCATTTGCACATATCAAGTTCTACTCAATTTCAAACTCTAAATCGCTTTCTGGAAGGTTATACGCGCACTAATGCGTAAATATAACCAGTTTAATGCAACAAACACTCCGGAATAGTGAAATAGGTTTAACATACCTTAAATAACCTTTACATAACTTAGATATAAGTTTTGGAAGGTTTGGTGTGGTGAAATCAAAGTTAAATCGCTTACAGGGACTAAAGTTGACAAACTGCGAAAGTATGCCAATTTGAACTGTAACAGACCTTCCGGAACATGACCATAAGTTAAACATACCATAAATATCCTTTACAAAGCTTAGAAATAGGCTTTGAGGGGTTCGGTGTGCTAAAATAAACTTTTGTGTCATTCAGGGACTAAAAGTGTCAAAAAGTGCACAAGTTTGCATTTTCGCGCATAACTTACGTTCTGAATACATCTGGACATCCAAAAATTTATGTAAGCATGACTACATTATATTTTAGTGTTCGCCTTAAGAAAAATCCATTCGTTTCGTCATTTGGATCGTTTTTCGCGCTTATGCGCTTTCCGTCGTAATTAAGCGAACATCGCGTTCGTACGGCCAAACGAACCGACATCCGAGATATTTTTGAACATGTTTTGAGTTCCCTATACTTTAACTTCATTTTAGAGCCTTGAAATGAGGTTAACGGGGTTCAAACGCATCGAAAATCGCTTAAACGGGCTGCAGGGACCATTTCTGCCAATTCTGAAACTTTTCTGATTCAGGGGGGGTGCTAGCGTAGCGCGACTGCCTAATGCCTTGGCAGTAGCGCTACGCGACTGCCTATTCTGGGCAGAAACATGCAGAAAACTCATTTTTCGCATTTTCGGGACCAGATTCGATGTATCGACAGCTGTTTACAGCTGTTTTGCACTCCCAAATCCTTTGCCACATGTTGATAGCCTATGGTTAGTGCCAATTTAGTCACCATAACCTTCCGACACTTGTACGGACATGATTAAGGCACGAGTTTCAACAAACGATCTTAACGGTTCGGGTATTCCTATAAATACCCCACCCCCTTTACTTCATTTCTCACAAATCTGATCATTGGGCTCTAAGTTGGAACCTTCGTTTCATACCTGAGCTATTTTGATATGGGTTAGCATTCGGGGACCCTCCGTAAGTATTCTTTCGTTCTTTTCCTTATTTTACTGCTTTTCGAGTCAGAAAGTCAAACTTTGTTTGACTTTCAGCGTTGACCAGTAATGGTCAATGCGAAGTTCGTTTGAACTTCGCAACGTGAGTGTAATCACGTTGGTTATAGTCCCTTGGGACTATGCCCACTGATTACCACGTTGTATAGGGTCGTAGGGTAGGCGATCTAATAAATCGCCTATACCTTCGAACCCGACCCAGTTTGGTCGATCATTAGGATCCGACCAAATACATTAGGTGACCATAGTAGGTAGGGAATAACCTTCCGAGGTTATACCCTATGGTCACATCGTTTAAGTAGTTGTATGATAGGTAGTTTATATGCCTTAGGTAAATTACCAGAATACCCTTTTCATGTATAATTGGTAATTAAGCATATGTAACCTAAACTTTTGTCACGTAACTGATTATGTAACATTTTTAGGCATATAACACTTGTCATAGGACTAGTTAGACGGTCAGAACGCGTTTCACGCGAACGACGCGTTAAAGTAGCATAAGCTACCTAAACGGGTCGTAATGGGTCGTAGACACTTAGGTTAAGTTTCATTTAGTATGTAGGCTTTGTTAAACCATATCACACGAGTCTTCACACTCGTTTGGTTTACAAACCCTAATGCTACCCAGTCTTCCGATTTAGGTCCGGTTTATTAACATAGTTACCTATACTAGGTGCCGTTTGATATCCGCGATCTCTAGCATTGTTTAGTTGTTACTCAAGGACTACTGAGCAATCTCAAGTGAGTACATAGACCCCTCTTTTACTGTTTTCCAAACTGTTTTGGGGTGGAACACATGTGCCTACTTGTTACTTTCATGCTTTCCTGTTTTCACATCATATACCGACTATGTTTGTTAGTACATTATAGTACATGATTTCATTACTTTTCTGCTATGTATGTTGACTGATAACATGCTAAGCACATTGATTTACATGACTTTTCTGCTATGTATGTTGACTGATAACATGCTTAGTACATTGTTTTACATGACTTTTCTACTTTGTATGATGACTTTGCATACTTAGTACATTGTTTTATACTGCATCTCTGTTGCATATGTTCCAGTAACATATGGACACATGGTTTTATAGCTCTACCCTGTATGTTTACTCTAGCATACTAGGTACATTATTTTCATAAAACATGCTTACATTTTGGTATGACATTTGGTTTGTTTAAACTATACTATACATTCATTAACACCGATCATGCCGCTCGGTAGTAGGTAGTGGTACCATAGGACTTGACAAATCCCGTTCCGGACATCCCAGGGAAAGGGGATGAAAGGAATGACCGAATCCGAATACATATTCTCTTGATAACTCACTTTTACATAGTTATCCGTCTGTCTCAAGGCTTGGATGTATGAATTTTCACAATACCGCATAAATGTTCATATTCAGTATAGCATGCATATATCTTACAAAACATAACTTTGATTTAAACCAAGTTTTACTTCAATACTTTGTTTTGTACATTTTTACTTATGGTTTAAGTAGTCTGAATTTTACTTACCATACATATCATTTTGGTTATACATTACTTGACTACTCTTGGACTATAGACATTTGACATGGATACTTGACATAGACATTTGATATGGATATTTGACATAGACATTTTGACATGATTTACATCTTGACATGAACATTTTACATTGTTTGGTTTGGTTTGATTAAGTGATTAAGTAACGATGCGTGTGTAATATGATACAAGCATGGTGGATACGCCGCTGGTACTTCCTATATATAAGTGTTTGTATGGTATTACATGTCGTAACGTTATTTGAATCATTTCAGTTTGAGACATAGAACATTTCATACAAATAACATACTTTTCACAAGACATTGATTTATAAACAACTTATCTTATACAAACACATTTTTCTTGGTTATTCATTTAACCTTACATTTATTTATACTTAACATCTGATCTTATCGTTTTTCAAATGATTTAAAAGACAAAGCAAATAACAAGGTTCATGACTAAACATTTTCTCAAACATAAGTCATGAATCTTATTTTCACAAAACCTATGTATCTCACAGGCATTTTTATGCTGACGTACCTATTTTCACATGTGTTTTTCAGGAACTGTTGCATAAGATGGTCAAGATACACATAGACAGACCTGGGCTTTAGTAACAATAAAAGATGCAAGACTAGTTAATTATGTTGTATTTATTTGTTTATTAAGACATTGTAACACTTTTAATCAATAAAACGAAACTTCAATTGCCATGGATTTGAAACATTAATTCTGTTACAACACTCCCCGATGTTTCCGCCACGTGTGGTATGTTCTACGTGGTCGGGGTGTGACAGAAAAGATGGTATCAGAGCCAATGGTTATAGGGAATTAGGTTATTAGTAATTAGAAATGCTTTGACCTAGTCTATAACCTTCTTAGGACCCTAACGCGAGTTTACTTGCGTTTAGTCATAAAACAATACCGTCACCTATCCTTAGGCGACGACCACAACAAGAACATAAATTTCAAAACCGCTTGAAAACTAATCATCTGTTCTAGGATGATTGATTACTAGGTTTTGAACCCTTTGTTATAAGGTTTTGAACTCTTTGAGTTTTCAAAACTTCGTCAAGGTTTTGGGTTTTAAATAATGTGAACACGTGCAAACCGGAAGGGTGAATGCCTGTATTCTGGGTTTTCTGGCTAGGCAAGCACTTCGTATACATCTCATCAGACGCGAGACCAGTTGTGCTTACCTGGGAATTCTTGGGATGAGTGTTCACTTATAGGCGAGCATGTCTTCGCGATACATTATTTTTGACCCATTTACTTTGATCAGTCACCGTCTCATTTGTTTGCCTTAGGTAACAAACAAATGATCGCAATCTTCATGCGTTATCATTCTGTTTTGATTGTCCAATAATCTTTCACCTGTTTCTCCCTATGCCTTTCTTTTTCTTCAAGAATGTCTCTTCATCACGATGACGCCCAGATATCTGAGCAAGCAGCCAAAATTCGCTCAGCGAATAGGCGAAGTAGCCCTGAAGACTGTTGAATTAGCTACTGCCATGTATCATCTCCAGGATGAAGCCACTCAAGAGTCACCAAGACAGGCAGGACCTAGTCAGGTGACAGCACCATCAGCCAAGAAACAAATCGAGGAATCAAAGACCATGGATGAACGATCCCCTAAGAAGTCAAAGAAGCGAAAGGCTTCTCAGAACTTCGCCATGGTCGCTCACAATGGTAAAGCAGTCCCCAACCAACCAGCTCAACCCCCTGCTAGGTGTGTATGGCTTTTCCTATGATACCTACATCAAGGAACTATGTACCTTACAACCTACTCTTGTGATTTCTCTCTCTCAAATGATTGCTCATGATTCCCTCGAAAATTTTAAGTACTCGTTTCACTCTAAGAAACAAAGTACAGAAAATTTAGTGACATTATGAGTAATCGTGCTTTTCGCACATCTGTACCTTTGAAATCCTTGGTTAAACAACTAAGGATATTTTCAAATCTCTTACTCATTACGTTTTGATTTTTCAACATACACAGTACCAGTATTTCAAAACAATCTTCATGATCTCAAAACATTTCATATAGTTTGAAAACAATTTTTCTAGATGCATTGTCTATGTTATTTAAAAACATTGGCCATGTTATCAAAACCAACCTTTCTAATTTCAAAATATTTCATATAGTCTGAAGACAATATTAACACAATACATTTTCTTATCAAGTGCATGATTTCGAAAAGCATCATTCATGTCTTTCAAAAACCTTATACATAATTTCAAAATTCATCTCGCATGATTTTTAAAACATTTTTGTAAATATATCTATCTAATACACCTACTTTATGATTTCAAAAGTATTATATATAAGGTTTCAAAAACGTCAAATACACTTTTCTTAAAAGAACCCCATGCATAGTTTTCAAAAATATTTTCCTCATACATTGACTTAACCTTCAAAAATTCTGCTTCATATGTCGCCTTGGCATATCTAGCATCTCAACTTCATAAGCATTTTACATCATGTTTTGACATAAGCACGTCCAGTGCAAGATTTCAAAACATCTTCAACTTCTAAAATCCATATGGGATCTTTTTATCTTCACATTTAGATCCTTTTGGATAATCATCATTCAAATCAGAGTCCTTAATTGGATTCCTTATGTACCTTAATTCGAACACTTCGGTTCCTAATAATCGAAATCGAATTTTCTTTTTGAATCTTTCTATCTTTATAGTTGGATTCTTGATAACGTTTAAAGTACCAAATGAAATCCACGGAATAGATTCCTAGTGTGCTTTAAATGCATATACGCAATTAACAAGGCAAGTTAACAAACAATTTTGTGGTTATGTGATTATGTGTTTACATATTTGGTGTTTTCATTAATGCATTTTATGTTTTTGGTATACTCTGGGTATTCATTATCCAAATCCTCGTAGAATCTTTCATATCTTGATATGAGGGATTCGTAGTAGGATATTCAAAAAGGTACTACCTTAAATCCTGAATGGGCTTCTATGTAATAGTTAAGACCCTTAGATTATATAGTACCACTCCATGATTCATAAGGGACCCTTTAGTGGTCTAGTCAAAAAGATTGATTCACAATTTGGTTAAAGAATGACATCTAGTGATGTAACTAAACAGACTCCTGGATAGTCTATTTAAATCATTTATTGATTTAGTCTAAAGGACTCTATGGCAGTCTAGTTACACTCATCACAGGATTGTTCATTTGGTTTTACACTACACATTATAAAATAGACTGTGCGGACTGTACAAGGAACTACGTAATTATGGAGGCCTACATAATTGTGGAATTCAATGCACAGAAACCCAGTAAGATTTATTATGTGTAAGAACTGATAGCGATAAAATAACAAAATGATAACGATGTAATGGAGGTACGGTGGACGCACCAATGACGCTTTATATACTTGTATATAAGTGTCCCTCTTACATTGCAAGCATGATGTTATTAAAGTTACTAGAAGTTCAGAACCCTAACCAATGTTGTTCGATCTTTTCAACTTCATGTTTTAGACTCTCACAAGTTTCCTCTAAATAAATTTCGGGACGAAATTTCCTAAAGTAGGGGAGACTGTAACACCTGTGCCTCCACGGCCATCAAACAAATACCAAACCAATGAAATATTGTATTTCATACTTGGGAATTGTAAAAATATGTGTATCATTTGCACATATCAAGTTCTACTCAATTTCAAACTCTAAATCGCTTTCTGGAAGGTTATACGCACACTAATGCGTAAATATAACCAGTTTAATGCAACAAACACTCCGGAATAGTGAAATAGGTTTAACATACCTTAAATAACCTTTACATAACTTAGATATAAGTTTTGGAAGGTTTGGTGTGGTGAAATCAAAGTTAAATCGCTTACAGGGACTAAAGTTGACAAACTGCGAAAGTATGCCAATTTGAACTGTAACAGACCTTCCGGAACATGACCATAAGTTAAACATACCATAAATATCCTTTACAAAGCTTAGAAATAGGCTTTGAGGGGTTCGGTGTGCTAAAATAAACTTTTGTGTCATTCAGGGACTAAAAGTGTCAAAAAGTGCACAAGTTTGCATTTTCGCGCATAACTTACGTTCTGAATACATCTGGACATCCAAAAATTTATGTAAGCATGACTACATTATATTTTAGTGTTCGCCTTAAGAAAAATCCATTCGTTTCGTCATTTGGATCGTTTTTCGCGCTTATGCGCTTTCCGTCGTAATTAAGCGAACATCGCGTTCGTACGGCCAAACGAACCGACATCCGAGATATTTTTGAACATGTTTTGAGTTCCCTATACTTTAACTTCATTTTAGAGCCTTGAAATGAGGTTAACGGGGTTCAAACGCATCGAAAATCGCTTAAACGGGCTGCAGGGACCATTTCTGCCAATTCTGAAACTTTTCTGATTCAGGGGGGGTGCTAGCGTAGCGCGACTGCCTAATGCCTTGGCAGTAGCGCTACGCGACTGCCTATTCTGGGCAGAAACATGCAGAAAACTCATTTTTCGCATTTTCGGGACCAGATTCGATGTATCGACAGCTGTTTACAGCTGTTTTGCACTCCCAAATCCTTTGCCACATGTTGATAGCCTATGGTTAGTGCCAATTTAGTCACCATAACCTTCCGACACTTGTACGGACATGATTAAGGCACAAGTTTCGACAAACGATCTTAACGGTTCGGGTATTCCTATAAATACCCCACCCCCTTTACTTCATTTCTCACAAATCTGATCATTGGGCTCTAAGTTGGAACCTTCGTTTCATACCTGAGCTATTTTGATATGGGTTAGCATTCGGGGACCCTCCGTAAGTATTCTTTCGTTCTTTTCCTTATTTTACTGCTTTTCGAGTCAGAAAGTCAAACTTTGTTTGACTTTCAGCGTTGACCAGTAATGGTCAATGCGAAGTTCGTTTGAACTTCGCAACGTGAGTGTAATCACGTTGGTTATAGTCCCTTGGGACTATGCCCACTGATTACCACGTTGTATAGGGTCGTAGGGTAGGCGATCTAATAAATCGCCTATACCTTCGAACCCGACCCAGTTTGGTCGATCATTAGGATCCGACCAAATACATTAGGTGACCATAGTAGGTAGGGAATAACCTTCCGAGGTTATACCCTATGGTCACATCGTTTAAGTAGTTGTATGATAGGTAGTTTATATGCCTTAGGTAAATTACCAGAATACCCTTTTCATGTATAATTGGTAATTAAGCATATGTAACCTAAACTTTTGTCACGTAACTGATTATGTAACATTTTTAGGCATATAACACTTGTCATAGGACTAGTTAGACGGTCAGAACGCGTTTCACGCGAACGACGCGTTAAAGTAGCATAAGCTACCTAAACGGGTCGTAATGGGTCGTAGACACTTAGGTTAAGTTTCATTTAGTATGTAGGCTTTGTTAAACCATATCACACGAGTCTTCACACTCGTTTGGTTTACAAACCCTAATGCTACCCAGTCTTCCGATTTAGGTCCGGTTTATTAACATAGTTACCTATACTAGGTGCCGTTTGATATCCGCGATCTCTAGCATTGTTTAGTTGTTACTCAAGGACTACTGAGCAATCTCAAGTGAGTACATAGACCCCTCTTTTACTATTTTCCAAACTGTTTTGGGGTGGAACACATGTGCCTACTTGTTACTTTCATGCTTTCCTGTTTTCACATCATATACCGACTATGTTTGTTAGTACATTATAGTACATGATTTCATTACTTTTCTGCTATGTATGTTGACTGATAACATGCTAAGCACATTGATTTACATGACTTTTCTGCTATGTATGTTGACTGATAACATGCTTAGTACATTGTTTTACATGACTTTTCTACTTTGTATGATGACTTTGCATACTTAGTACATTGTTTTATACTGCATCTCTGTTGCATATGTTCCAGTAACATATGGACACATGGTTTTATAGCTCTACCCTGTATGTTTACTCTAGCATACTAGGTACATTATTTTCATAAAACATGCTTACATTTTGGTATGACATTTGGTTTGTTTAAACTATACTATACATTCATTAACACCGATCATGCCACTCGGTAGTAGGTAGTGGTACCATAGGACTTGACAAATCCCGTTCCGGACATCCCAGGGAAAGGGGATGAAAGGAATGACCGAATCCGAATACATATTCTCTTGATAACTCACTTTTACATAGTTATCCGTCTGTCTCAAGGCTTGGATGTATGAATTTTCACAATACCGCATAAATGTTCATATTCAGTATAGCATGCATATATCTTACAAAACATAACTTTGATTTAAACCAAGTTTTACTTCAATACTTTGTTTTGTACATTTTTACTTATGGTTTAAGTAGTCTGAATTTTACTTACCATACATATCATTTTGGTTATACATTACTTGACTACTCTTGGACTATAGACATTTGACATGGATACTTGACATAGACATTTGACATGGATATTTGACATAGACATTTTGACATGATTTACATCTTGACATGAACATTTTACATTGTTTGGTTTGGTTTGATTAAGTGATTAAGTAACGATGCGTGTGTAATATGATACAAGCATGGTGGATACGCCGCTGGTACTTCCTATATATAAGTGTTTGTATGGTATTACATGTCGTAACGTTATTTGAATCATTTCAGTTTGAGACATAGAACATTTCATACAAATAACATACTTTTCACAAGACATTGATTTATAAACAACTTATCTTATACAAACACATTTTTCTTGGTTATTCATTTAACCTTACATTTATTTATACTTAACATCTGATCTTATCGTTTTTCAAATGATTTAAAAGACAAAGCAAATAACAAGGTTCATGACTAAACATTTTCTCAAACATAAGTCATGAATCTTATTTTCACAAAACCTATGTATCTCACAGGCATTTTTATGCTGACGTACCTATTTTCACATGTGTTTTTCAGGAACTGTTGCATAAGATGGTCAAGATACACATAGACAGACCTGGGCTTTAGTAACAATAAAAGATGCAAGACTAGTTAATTATGTTGTATTTATTTGTTTATTAAGACATTGTAACACTTTTAATCAATAAAACGAAACTTCAATTGCCATGGATTTGAAACATTAATTCTGTTACAACACTCCCCGATGTTTCCGCCACGTGTGGTATATTCTACGTGGTCGGGGTGTGACATATACTAGTATGGTGTGTAGGGAAGTAAGGACCATAAAACTGCGTCACTAGGTGACAGTTTAAGTGCCGGGAAGTGCCTAAAACCCACTTATAATGCAGAATTCTGCATTTTTCAGCAAAATTCAGCTTTTTAACATGCTAGTATTATGCAGAAAATTGACAAAATGGTCCTGAATGCTTTCCAAAGTGTCGGGAATTAAAAGTGTCACAAAATGTAACATAAAGATCATTAAACGGAATAGCTTGACACTTTAATGAACCGGTATCTAACCGAACAACCGGACATTACCCGGAACACCAAAATATTGCTAGAAGCATTGTTTTATTATTTCTTGGCTAGTTATGGTTCCCGAACACCCTAACCTACTATATAATGTGCCATACACATAAAACACTAGACTTTACACTTAACACCCTAACTAACTAGCTATTTACCCTCAAACTTACAATTACCCCCCCCCCCCCCCTCATCATTTACGGCCCAAGGGAGGACCCACCACCATACCCCAGTAGATTTTATTTCTTATTTTATTTGGATCCTTGCTTGATATCTTGGACAAAATATTAGAAGGTGATCATTATAAGTATGGCCTAGGATATCACAAGATCATTTCATTTCATTCCACACTTCACCACTCCATCTTTCTCACTCTCTCATCTCCCTCTCGGCCCTAAGGAGTGCCGCCACCACCACCACCATACAACCACCATCCATTCATTCCATACACTCTCAAGGTTGTTAGAAGGTGATTCATGAAGCTTGAAGCTTGTAGAACTTGAAGAACCTCCATTGCTTGCTTTCATCCACCATTTTCATCATCTTTTATTCAAGTGTTCTTCCCTAGCTTAGAGCTGGTTGTAAGCTTCTTGTTACTAATTTTTACTTCTCATGTTGATTTGTTAAAAGATATGATGTTATAAATCACAAGAACACTAAAAGATTTAAACAAGAATCATAAACATAAGCTTACATATGATGAAATCTTGTTGAAATAATGTTGTTTAAGTATATGTATGATAGTTGTTGATGTTTACTTGAAATTATGATGTTGATCATCATAAGGAGCTTGCTAGATTGTGATTAAACACATGATCTAGCAAGTTAGAGGAAGATTATGGGCTAACACAAGAAGATCATCCTCGTGCATGAACATGAACTTGAAAATAAGATGATTTCTTGAAAAATAATAAATAAAGTGAGCTAGTAATCTTATGAATCTAAGATTCACGAATGATTTTCCAAGAAAACCAAGTCCAAAATATGATTTTTAGTAGAACTTGATTCTTACTTAAATGTACACTATTTTTGGTGATGAAATAAGTGTAAGAGCACTTTATTTACAAGAAGAGTTCAAAAGAATAATTTTTAGAAGGATCATCTAATAAGTTGTAAACACCTAGTTTCTTGAATAATGAGATTTATAAAGTAATAAACGCACTTAAGGGGTAACTAAACTCGCTAAACACTTTACCAAGTTAGTACGAGTTTTTGTGAAAGTTCAAGTTCATGATGTTATGAAAATTGTATAGTTTTTGCACTTAAGAAGTGTGAGTTGTTTAAGGATTAATTACTGATTGTTGTGATGATTTTTGAAAAGAAAATGATATGCTACAATAGCATGGAAACCTCCGTTTTTAGGGGAAACTATAGCAAAATTTTCTAAAAATATAAACACTTAGAAGAAAATATTTTCTAACAAGTATTTACAAGTATATTTTGATCATAAGTTTTCGATATAAACTTTGCCATAATTTTTGTAACAAAAATACAAATATTGGAGGTTGGTTTTTATAAATAAAAATGGGTAAACATATATATTTAGAATATATATATATATATATATACATATTAAGACACTTGTGTGATTATTTGTTTACTCGGTGAAATAATTATATTATTTTAGGGTAAAATAATATAACTTAACAAGTACCGTGGAATTTACCATCCAAAACAATACCGTTACATATGTATTTTTGGTAAATACTATTTTGGATATAAGAAATAAAAATATGATTTTTGTAAATATTACAAAGTTGTATCATATCTTTGACAAGGTGAAAATATATTATTTTGGAAGTAAAAATATATTTTCCTAGTATAATTAGAAGATATATGATTTTTTTGGAAAAAAATATATATTTTCTGGACAATACATTATTTTTGGACAAAATAAGTTTAAATATATTTTCTAAAGTGAGACTTGGAAATATATTATTTCGGAAATTACAAATACAATAATACGAAAATACATGTATAAAATACCACATCCTTGGGAAGGAAATACGAAAGTAAATACTTGAGAAGTATTGTTACAGAAATATTGCTTGAACAATTATTCCAAAACCAAATATAATTTAAGTTGAAACATTAATTATTTTGACAAATAATTATATAACTTGGATTAACATAATAGAAACGTAACTCAAAAACATTAATGCTAAGCAAAGGCACGACCCGTTCGTCTAATAGACGTTAGTACACTGTAGGTAGTCGTGGTTGCTGACAGAGTTTGAGTTACGAGCTGAGAACACAATACAGTGAGTTCATGTCCCCCTTTTCTTTTAACAGTTTTCAGTTTTATACTTCGTGGGTGAAATACATGTTACGATTATTACAAACGTTTTATACATGGTATGGTTAGCTAAGGAGGGTTACTACTAGATCATGTGAAGGGTGGGTACAACACTTAAGGCCATTAATCCTCGTCGTAGGACCGAGGGACATGAGTGATAGATCTATTTGGGTGTAGCGAGCCCACACCCATGGGGACCAGGGTGGACCATAGTGGTGACTATGTCTTCCAGTCGGAAGCCCGGTACAAATTTGCTAGGTTTGAGTTTTCCTGCACCATTTCACACATACCATTGGCTTTGCAACCCATTGGTGATCTCTTTTTCCTTATTGCTACATACCAGGGATATACATACATACAAGACATACTTTAAAGGTTTATTCATACACTCACACATGAACTCGCTCAACTTTTGTTGATTTTTCAAATTATATGTATTTCAGGGAACTAGTGGATCTGGCAAGGGTATGCAAGTGTTTTCAAGCTACGTTTAAATAAAAGATGTTATCCATGGTTGTTGAGTTTAAGGGTGTATCCTATTCCTGGACGGGATACATGTTTCCAAACTCAAGTTTTATTTAAAGTCTTTTGTGGAGTCTTCATGAACTCAGTTGAACATGTCATGATTTGTAACTTAATTTGGTGTTGATGTTTTCAAGACAAGTATGTTATGGTATTTTCTAAACTTACTTAATGGATGAATATCTTTTGGTTTTATCATATAGCATTGTTATGATTGAATGCTATGGTATTAAGAAGTCACACAATAACCACGCTTCCGCAAAAGTCAGGGTGTAACAGCTTGGTATCAGAGCTTCGATCGTAGCGAACTAGGATTCTTCTCGAGTCTAGACTACGATCATTAGGGCTCTCACGAAAACGTTTTCACTGCATACACAAAATGTCCAGATCCTGGAAACAAACATTTTTACAAATAAAAGACACAAAATACATTTTAAAGAATTTGTTTATAATTCAGTCTGAGAGGCTGGGGAGTTAGTCTGAGAGACTAGCTGGGTAAATTCAGTCTGAGAGACTGGGTAGTTCAGTTTGAGAGACTGGGTAGTCTGAGAGACTAGTTGGGGCAGTCTGAGAGACTGGGAGGTTTAGCCTGAGAGGCTGGGTAGTTCAGTTTGGGAAACTGGGAGGTTTAGCCTGAGAGGTTGGGTAGTTTAGTTTGGGAAACTGGGAGATTTAGTCTGAGAGACTAAGTAGTTCAGTCTGAGAGGCTGGGTGGGATAGTCTTGGGAAGACTAGGATTGCATACATGCTTACCTTGTTATTACTTACATGTTTAATTAATGATTGTTGATGTATGTGCATACTTGTGATTGTTTTGCTACAGACACCATGTCCTCTTCTGATAGCAGAGTATCAGATACCATAGACCATATGGCTATAGTTTCAGATGACGAGATGGCCACAGATCCAGAGATGCTTTCAGATGATACTGACAATTTTCAACCTTTCGCCTTGCCGGATTTTGACGATGACATACCCTTAGCTGATGGTCTTCCGGGCAAGGATCTACCTCTCGTTCAGATCCCTGCTCCTCTTCCCCTTACTGCAGTTCCTCTTGAGGATCTGCCTCTTGACGCTGTGTCTGATGACGACATCGATCTTTTTATTGAGGGTCCCCCTGAGGATGCCCAGGATGGTGGGGCTCCAGTCGATGATGCCGTTGTCGTTCCACCTGTCGAGATTCCAGTTGATGATGATGTTGTTATTCCACTTGTTCAGATTCCAGTAGCTTATGACATTGCTGTTCCACAGGATGAGATTCTTGTTGTCGAGGCTCCTTCCGACCATTCAGGTCCTGATTCTTTCGAGTCAGTGTCTTCCAGTACCTTACACGCATTGGGATTACAGCGGTATCCCACCGATTCTGATTCGGACACAGCTATGTCCGCCGCACCTGTTGGTCCACACGACGATGATCATGATTTTGATTTTGATGATGAGATGGATCCTGTCTTTCCACACGATTTCGACCCTGATCATGAGATTGAGTTTGTCCCTGATGAGCAGCCTTTTGAGGCACCTGTTGATCCTGATTTCGATCCTGAGCAGGAGATTGATTTTATTCCTGCTGAGCAGCCCATTGATGCACCTGTCATTCCTGACGAGCAGCTCCTTGATATACCCGCTGATCATGAGCTTGCTCCTGCTGACCCCGAGCCTTTGATTGCACCAGAGCCCATGCCTGCTCTTGATCCCCTACCGGAGCATGATCACGTTGACATACCAGTTGTTGCACCACCACTACTTGACCCGATCCCTGTACTTGATGATCGTGCCCCTTTTGCAGCCTAAGTTGACCCCATATATGCTTTCACCCACAATGGGTGGATCGAGGACGATGATGACTTTCCACCTTTTGTTAGACCCGTTACTCCCCCTCCTGCACCTATACATGCACCCATGGACTTTGTCCCGTTTCACCCACACGTATCTGATGTTCACCGCGCAGATTTACCAGTCACATTTCTTCAGGATATCCCTCCTCCCCGTCCAGGGGAAGGTTCATCGAGTCAGCAGCCCGGTCACATACCACCTGTGTCAGCAGCCTTTCCGTTCATGCCACCATTTGCACCTGCTACACATACCGCACCTTTTGTTTCTACACCATTGGGCGAGCCACAGACTTGGTTTCCGCCCAACATGATGCCCATTTCTGATCCATACCGTCCCTTCCACATTGGATACACGAGGGATGACTTGCTTTTGTCACTACAGCTCCAGCAGGATATGTTGAGTCGTCGAGTCACGGAGCTAGAGAGGATTCCACGTCCTCCACCTGGTACTGGTCCATCCTAGTTTGCTGCTCCACTATTTCCTTACCTGGATTTCGATATCCGTTTTCTTACCATGGAGCAGCAGATTAGCTGTTTGTTGCATCTCATTCATACTCTAGAGGAGGAACTAGTGCGTATGCGCCGTTTACTTTTCATTCCTCCAACTCCTCCTCCTCCACCATCAGCTTAGAGGTTTTTGGTCTTATGCAGATAGACTACTTTTGATGAGAGTGCAGCTATTGAGCCAGATTGCACAGCTTTTGAAGACCACACTTTGACTTTTGACTTTTGATTATTGTAGTTGTTAGACGGTTTGGACAGGGGAGATGTGACCCTATAGTCCCATTTTGATGTATGATACAATTGTGAAACATGTAAAACTGTACTTGTGGTCTTGATATATGAAAGCTCAATCGCAACATTCTCATTATATACGTTGTTGGATTACTTGTTTGTGTTATGGCATGGGATGTTATGTGTTTACTTGTGTTGATGGATGTTATTACATACGCGTACTATGTCACACCCCCAAAATCCACACGCGGAGTATCACCGCTTGGAGGCGTAACTGACCAGGATCAAGCCATCAATCATATCAAACATAGTATTTAAGTGTAAAAGTATGAAAATGTAATTCATCTTGACATGACTGATGTTCATAACCAAACATTGTTTAAGTAGCGGAAGCATAATAATGAAAACCCAAAGTAAGTTATAAGTTCAAATATCGTCTACGATCCGTATCCCACAACGACCTGCTCCTCCCTGTGCAAGCTCCATATGTACCTAAGGTCCTGCAAGGCATGTAAGAGAGAGTCAACAACTAGTTGAGCGAGTTCACAGAAAGTACATGCGTAATAGTAAGTTCGTATGTAACATGTGGCTCTACTGGGCCGATAGTACGTTCTATTGGTGGGGGCTTCCCATGTTATATATCCCCTAGACTATTCGTAATCATAAGTATCCTTCCCAATCCGAGGATAGTAGTAAGTTTAGGTTTACGCAGGTTTTATGTAAGTGCCCTTCCCAACCGAGGACAGTACTTAGCGAGTACGTAGGTTTAGCGCTGGCGTCCTTCCCAATCCGAGGACGGTAGTACGTAGGTTTAGCACTGGCGTCCTTCCCAATCCGAGGACGGTAGTACGTAGGTTTTACGTAGGTTTAGTGCTGGTGTCCTTCCCAATCCGAGGACAGTACGTAGGCTTTGCGTAGAATTTGGCACAGGCATCCTTCCCAATCCGAGGACCGTGGTAAGTAGTCTAGTGGTAATGTAAGTACAGGTAATCCTTCAATCCCATTCCCAACCCAACTGGGGAATCCCATGCCTTGGTAAGAGTGTGAACTCACCTTGGTTTGCTCGGTATGCTAAGTATGTGCTCAAGGTAAATCAATCACGTCCTAAAGTATGCACGTATACATAATCAGTTTGTGTTTCAGTTGTTCATGTATAAGCATGTAACACGAAATCACAATCATACAAGTCATGATAATCATATAACAGCAGTTAAATATTCCAGTTAACACTTAACAGAATTATCTCATGTTACAGCACAGCTCGGCGAAACACATATATGGCGAAACACATAAGTTGGCGAAACAAGTGGGTTGGCGAAACACACATAGTGGCGAAACACATTATTGACGAAACACCTTCAGTTTCGTCGTGGCCTTGTTCGGCGAAACAGGATTCTGATTCGTCGACGACTCTTGGCGAAACACATTCTGTTTCGCCGAGATTCCTGTTTCGTCGAATGTCTGATTCGTAGACGCAGTTACAGCAGTTACGAAATACACAGAAACCCTAATCATGTTAGCAGCCGACATCAATAACATCGATCATGCAGAATCATTCATTCACAGGATTCATTATCACATAATTCTAACACAAGCATCATGGTGTTTTAACGTCTAGCATGAACCCTAGCTTACGTATACAACATATCGATTACAACATCACATCATCAAACCCTATCAAGATGCTAACTTGCAGTCAGAATCAGATCATAATAACAACATCCAGAACCGAGTATTGAATCATATTAAGTTTCGCATAAAACCGTTTATATCCGACTACAATATTCATATTGAAATCCATATCATCATCATCATAACAAGAACCCTAATATTTAACAGGTATCGATTTCAATATCCAACATCAAAGCAGAATCACATGACACATAGACACATACATGGATGAAAGATCAATCAAGACACATAGATTTACTAACCGAGATGATGGTTTGATCGCACAAGGGTTTCCGGTGGGTTCTAATTTGCCGTCACACAGTAGAGTGTCCTCTAGGGTTTCAGATTGCTCAAAAGTGTGAAACAAGAGGTTGATTCACGTAAAAATATGCGAGTTTACGTACTGGGCCCAAGCTGGGCTTCGTGAATTACTGGGCCGGCGAAACAGACTTCTGTTTCGTCGGAGTGTTCATGGCGAAACAGCCTGTTTCGTCGGAATGGGTTATGGCGAAACAGCCTTGTGTTTCGTCGGGTTCTTAACAGTTTAAGTTTTACAAACAGTACACATGTTATACAATCACACATAACCATGCAAACACACTAGGTTTTATCATAACACAACCATATAGTCAAAGTCAACGTGCATTAAATGCGAATAAAGAACGTCGGAAATTCGAGTTGTCACATTATCCCCAACTTGAAAGAAATTTCGTCCCGAAATTTAGCATGCAGTTACTGAGGAAGCTAGTAGTGTGACGTTGTTTACCTGTATTGTATCGCGGCTCCCCTGAGCATGTTTGCGAAGGTTACTGGTTTTCTTGGGGTGTCACATTATCCCCCCGTTGATTTGGAATTTCGTCCCGAAATTCTGCATCGGTAGCTTCAGCCTCAGTAGTAGTTGCTTGGTTTCCGAATAACTGGGGATATTTGAGTTCCATTTGATCTTCGCGCTCCCAGGTGAACTCTGGGCCGCGGCGGGAGTTCCAACGAACTCGTACAAGAGGGATTCTCGTGTTCTTGAGGACCTTAACATCCCGGTCCGTGATTTCAACAGGTTCCTCGACGAAGTGCAACCGTTCGTCGATAGTGAGTTCCTTCAAGGGAACTATGTGGGTCTCATCTGACGTACACTTCTTCAGATTCGACACGTGAAAGACGTTGTGAACTGCACTGAGTTCAGGTGGTAAGTTCAGTCTGTAGGCCACTTTGCCTATTTTCTCAATAACTTCGAAAGGTCCAACATATCGTGGATTTAGTTTGCCGCGTTTGCCAAAACGAACCACACCCTTCCAGGGTGAAACTTTAAGTAGCGCTCGATCCCCAACTTGGAATTCGAGTAGTTTTCTGTCTAAATCAGCGTATGCTTTCTGACGGTCGCGTGCTGCCGCCATGCGTTGTCGTATTTGAGCAATCTTTTCAGTAGTATCAACTACCATTTCTGGACCTGTGATTTGACTATCTCCCACCTCTGCCCAACAGAGAGGTGACCGGCATTTACGCCCGTACAATGCCTCGAATGGAGCAGCTTTAATGCTGGTGTGGTAGCTGTTATTGTATGAAAATTCCACAAGTGGCAGATGTTTTTCCCAACCATTGCCAAAGTCAATCACGCACGCCCGAAGCATGTCTTCTAGAGTTTGAATAGTGCGCTCAGACTGCCCATCGGTCTGAGGATGATACGCCGTGCTCATGTCTAAACGAGAGCCAAACGATTTATGCATTGCTTGCCACAGTTCTGAAGTGAAACGTGCGTCACGATCAGAGATAATAGAGGTGGGCACTCCGTGCCTCGAGACCACTTCTTTAAGATATATGTCTGCTAGTGTGGAGAACTTATCCGTTTCCTTGATTGCCAGGAAGTGAGCAGACTTAGTGAGTCGATCCACGATCACCCAAATAGTATCGTTTCCGCGCTGAGATCTAGGTAAGCCAATAACAAAATCCATGGAAATCTGTTCCCATTTCCATTGTGGTATCTCAGGTTGTTGAAGTGGACCTGAAGGTTTCTGGTATTCTGCCTTGACTCTCGCACAAGTCAAGCATTTGCTAACGTATGTGGCTATGTGGGCCTTCATGCTAGGCCACCAATATGTAGTCTTAATATCGTGGTACATTTTATCCGAACCAGGGTGTACCGAGTAGCGAGACTTATGAGCTTCATCCATCACTAGCTCACGTAAGTTGCCATAAAGTGGAACCCAAATGCGTCCTGTAACGTAGTAAGCACCATCTTCCTTCTGTTCCAAACGTTGTCTTGAGCCACGTAGGGCTTCAGCCTTGACATTTTCTGGTTTCAATGCTTCTACCTGAGCATCTCGTATCTGGGAAGGAAGACTAGACTGTATAGTGAGTTGTAAGGCTCGTACGTGCTTAGGCGCGGTGTCCTTTCGACTGAGGGCGTCAGCCACAACATTGGCTTTGCCTGGGTGGTACCTGATTGAGCATTCGTAGTCATTTAACAGTTCAACCCATCGTCGTTGTCGCATATTCAGTTCCTTCTGTTTGAATATGTGTTCGAGGCTTCTGTGGTCAGTTTAGATGGCACATTTGGTACCGTACAAGTAGTGTCGCCATATCTTAAGTGCAAAAACAACCGCTCCCAGCTCTAAATCATGCGTAGTGTAGTTTCGTTCGTGAACCTTAAGTTGGCGCGAAGCATAAGCAATAACTTTATCCCTCTGCATCAATACACATCCAAGACCTTGGATAGATGCGTCGCAGTAGACTACGAAATCGTCCGTGCCTTCAGGCAGTGAGAGGATAGGTGCGCTACATAGTCTATCCTTTAAGTGCTGAAACGCTGTTTCCTGTGCGTTACCCCAACGATAAACAACACCCTTCTGCGTCAACAGTGTAAGCGGCTGAGCAATCTTTGAGAAGTCTTTGATGAAACGTCTGTAATAACCCGCCAAACCCAAGAATTGGCGTATTTCTGTTGGTGTGCGAGGTGCAGGCCAGTTCTTGATCGAATCCACCTTGGATGGATCTACATGAATCCCATCCTTGTTTACCACGTGGCCTAAGAAGTGGACTTCACGAAGCCATAAGTCACATTTGGAAAACTTAGCGTATAGCTGTTCCGTTCGTAGAAGTTCCAGTATGAGTCGTAGGTGCTGCTCGTGTTCCTCCTGACTCTTCGAATAAATCAGTATGTCGTCGATGAAAACAATGACGAACTTGTCGAGATAGGGTTTGCACACCCTGTTCATAAGATCCATAAATACGGCAGGCGCGTTCGTTAGCCCGAATGGCATGACCATAAACTCGTAGTGGCCGTAGCGTGTTCTGAACGCTGTTTTGGAGACGTCCTCATCCCGGACTCTCAGCTGGTGGTATCCTGACCTTAAGTCTATCTTAGAATAGTAGCTCGACCCTTGCAGCTGGTCGAATAAATCATCTATGCGTGGAAGAGGATAACGATTCTTGATCGTCACCTTGTTGAGTTCACGGTAGTCTATACACATCCTGAACGTACCGTCTTTCTTCTTTACGAATAACACTGGGGCTCCCCAAGGCGAAGAGCTAGGACGTATAAAACCCTTTTCCAAGAGTTCTTGTAGCTGCTTTGACAGTTCTTCCAATTCAGTGGGAGCCAGACGATAAGGCGCTCGAGCTATGGGTGCTGCTCCTGGAGCGAGCTCGATCTGAAATTCAACCTGACGATGAGGCGGTAACCCGGGTAACTCTTCTGGAAATACTTGAGGAAAATCGCGTACTACTGGAATATCCTCAATCTTCTTCTCTTTCTTCGAGGTATCTGTAACGAGTGCTAATATAGCAGTGTGCCCCTTGCGTAAACACTTCTGAGCCTTCAAAAAGAAATGATGCCGCTCACGACTCCACTCTTGTCGCCTTGAACTTCGAGAGGTTCCTTGCCCGAACGAGGAATACGAATAACCTTCTCTTCGCAAAGAGTCTCTGCTCGATGTTGAGGTAGCCAATCCCAACCAATATCGATGTCGAAACCATCACAACGTTGGGGTCATTCCTAGTATCACCCTGACCAACCACGAACACTCGACCCCTGGCACCATTGCTGTCGTTATTACCCCCGTTGTTGTCTTCGCTAGTTCCCGTTTCCTTGGTTGTGGTTCTGATTCTGGTTCTGGTTCAACCGTGGGCAGTGTCTTTTGAAGTGACCTTCAGCACCATCTGATAACATCCCTTGTTACCATGCTGTTGTCGCCGATTCTATAGATCTTGTGGCTGTTGTTGTTGGTTCTGGTTTGCAGGACGTGAGTTTCTACCATCTTTGGTTCCATGACCAAGCTTGTTGCATTATTGACAATGATTGCGTTTGCCCTGCCCGCTGTGGTGCAGGTTACATCATTTGCGCTTAGGGTGGTTTCCCTTGTATTCACCCTGCCCTTGACTACTAAAAGGTTGCTGTCCAGGACTTTGGTTGTCATTGATCTTTCGCTGCTGTGCCTGGGACGGATTCGTAGTCGAACCCTTGCTAGAGGTTCCATCCCACTTTCATTGGTTGTCACTGAGGGTAGCAGAAGTAGTTGAAGTAGTAGCGCTGATACGTTGAGGCAGCTTGTTCTGTTCCACTGCCTGGTCTATGAGATGATGAGCAAGATGAGTAACATCTTGAATAGTAACAAGTTTAGCCGTCTTCACGTGGTTTTGAATTCCTGGTACTAAGCCTTTGAGGTACAGCTCAAAGCTCTTTATGGGAGGATCCACCATAGTTGGACACAAAATTGTCAGTTTGTTGGATCGTATCGTGCACGCTTCTATATCTGAACTCGTCACCTTCATGTTATAGGACTCCACTTCCAGCTTGTGGATGGCATCATAACTACTGTATTCACGTTTGATCGGTTCCTTAAAATCATTCCATGGGGTGGCATTAGCAGCCGCCAGCTCCAACATCGTAACTTGCGCGTTCCACCAAGTTTGCGCAGTGCCTTCGAGAATATCAGTGGCATATTTCACCTTACGAGCCTCAGGTCATTCGCACATTTGGAGGCCGATTCGAGTTCCTCGAACTAATGGAGGAGTCCAACAGCTCCTTCAGTGTCGCTGAAAGTAGTAGGACGACAGTCCATAAAAGTCGTGTATGTGCACACAGGTGGCTGAGCGTGTTGACTTGTCGTGTGCGTAAGAGTAATCAAAATTAAGCACAAGTGTTGAGTTACAAGAGTAGGATCTAAAAATCCTGGAGTAAGTGGTGATGGCAGGTTACACCTCCTGTCTGGGCAGCTGCGAGTGCTGCAGTAACTTGTTCAGTGATCGAAGCCGCCAACTGGGCTTGAGTTAGGTTAACGCATCCACTCATGATCTTGACATCAAGGAGGACATGTGTAAGAGAGGTTCGCGAATAGTGCGAAGAGAGTGAGCACACAAGTATTCTCAAGCAATAACGTATAGTAGGTTCTGTAATCTGAGCATACCACGAGCAAAGTTCTATGTAATTCTAGCAAGTAGGTAAAGTAACATGAATAGTAGTACCTATGATGTTGAGCCTTGCACGTGGAGCGAAGCGTCGTTGTGGATCGTTGAGAGCACTGTTCTGGTTATAGTCTGGTTTTAACAAAATCGTTTCCCCTTATTAAAACCGAGTTCTCTATAACCAATGGCTCTGATACCAATCTGTCACACCCCCAAAATCCACACGCGGAGTATCACCGCTTGGAGGCGTGACTGACCAGGATCAAGCCATCAATCATATCAAACATAGTATTTAAGTGTAAAAGTAGGAAAATGTAATTCATCTTGACATGACTGATGTTCATAACCAAACATTGTTTAAGTAGCGGAAGCATAATAATGAAAACCCAAAGTAAGTTATAAGTTCAAATATCGTCTACGATCCGTATCCCACAACGACCTGCTCCTCCCTGTGCAAGCTCCATATGTACCTAAGGTCCTGCAAGGCATGTAAGAGAGAGTCAACAACTAGTTGAGCGAGTTCACAGAAAGTACATGCGTAATAGTAAGTTCGTATGTAACATGTGGCTCTACTGGGCCGATAGTACGTTCTATTGGTGGGGGCTTCCCATGTTATATATCCCCTAGACTATTCGTAATCATAAGTATCCTTCCCAATCCGAGGATAGTAGTAAGTTTAGGTTTACGCAGGTTTTATGTAAGTGCCCTTCCCAACCGAGGACAGTACGTAGCGAGTACGTAGGTTTAGCGCTGGCGTCCTTCCCAATCCGAGGACGGTAGTACGTAGGTTTAGCACTGGCGTCCTTCCCAATCCGAGGACGGTAGTACGTAGGTTTTACGTAGGTTTAGTGCTGGTGTCCTTCCCAATCCGAGGACAGTACGTAGGCTTTGCGTAGAATTTGGCACAGGCATCCTTCCCAATCCGAGGACCGTGGTAAGTAGTCTAGTGGTAATGTAAGTACAGGTAATCCTTCAATCCCATTCCCAACCCAACTGGGGAATCCCATGCCTTGGTAAGAGTGTGAACTCACCTTGGTTTGCTCGGTATGCTAAGTATGTGCTCAAGGTAAATCAATCACGTCCTAAAGTATGCACGTATACATAATCAGTTTGTGTTTCAGTTGTTCATGTATAAGCATGTAACACGAAATCACAATCATACAAGTCATGATAATCATATAACAGCAGTTAAATATTCCAGTTAACACTTAACAGAATTATCTCATGTTACAGCACAGCTCGGCGAAACACATATATGGCGAAACACATAAGTTGGCGAAACAAGTGGGTTGGCGAAACACACATAGTGGCGAAACACATTATTGACGAAACACCTTCAGTTTCGTCGTGGCCTTGTTCGGCGAAACAGGATTCTGATTCGTCGACGACTCTTGGCGAAACACATTCTGTTTCGCCGAGATTCCTGTTTCGTCGAATGTCTGATTCGTAGACGCAGTT
>JARYGA010040511.1:0-47591 GCA_030545235.1 Helianthus tuberosus
TTGGCCCAGCCGCTTTAAGATCTTTTAAGTTTTGCAAAGTGTTAAACACCACCACCACCCACCACCGTCCATCAACCCCACCACCACCATCGTCCACCACCCACCACCGTCCACCACCACCCACCACCACTATCCACCACGCACCACCACCGTACGTACTCCACCACCAGTTTATTTTTGAAGTATACATATGTTAAAAAACAAACATCTTTTTTTGCAGATTGCAGAGTCTTGGTCCGACTCTTCTTCTACAGATCTCTGCAGATTTAGTCCGTGGACTTCAGATATTTTACCTCTTAAAAAACAAAGAGTACCTTAGTGTACAATTTCTGTTTTTCATATTATGAAAGAAAAATTCAACCTTTACCTTCACCACGTTGTGGATTGAGTAACACATTGAATTGTGATTTTGTTTATTAAAAAAAAACAAAAGTCAAGAAAAGAAACTTCTCAAATTGGCTTTTATCTGTTTATTAAATTAAAAAAAAAAAAAAACAAAAGTCAAGAAAAGAAACTTCTCAAATTGGCTTTTATCTAATTGTCTTTTACCCTTGATAGCACGAGAAACATTTAAATGTATCACTTTCAAATATCTAAATGTTCAAATAGTCTTTTTCATAAGCAACCCGGTATCGAATTAATCATCTAACTTGTTCACTTTTAGACCTTGTTTAAATAACTGAACAGAATCATAAATAATTTAAAAACTTATATGTACAAAGTAAATTATGGAACCAATTAATGGAACTATCATGTCTTTTTATGCAAATTTGCAATGTCAAATGTTATATGAGGTTTTCTCATATTTCATCTATAGTTCTTACATTTTTATAATTATATGTTTTCTTTCTATAGTTCACACAAACATAAAACTAGTAGCCCTTAAAATGGATGTGCGTTAGTTTCTGGTGTTAAGTCCGTGTAAAATGTCTTCTCTTTACCCCCAGTGTTAAAAGTCAAAAGAAGAAAAAGATAATATAAAAGCTATATGATTAAATCCTAACCCAACCCCTACTCTTGCCTTCTTCATTCCCAATTCTTTTTTTCCGGTGACCTGTAACAACTGTGGACGAAGTTCTCAGTGACTTGTACACTAGGTTCGGAAGCTTTCAGTAAAGGATTGTTGGTTTCGCGAAGATCCTACTCCGTTCCTTGTTTGTTTTTCGGGCAATAATTATTTTCAAGAGAGCTTTCAGAAAATCATTTTCATAAGAAACCTATTTGCAGGTGGTAAATTTCCTAGAGCAACCAAAAAGTTGTTTTCATATGGTTGAATCTTAGCAGAACCTGCTGCACTGGTTAAGAAGAACACCGATTAGTTTTTGTTCACATCTCGACCGGAGACGCCTTCAGGGTTTTCCATCGGAGATGAAATCACGAACATACATACAGACATGCACGCACGCACGCACGCACACACACATACATACATACATACATACTGATGTTTGTGCGGGTATATAGGAAATATTGTATCTTACACAATCAAGTTTTAAAATGGAATCACTACGCTAAACCATACAACATGGCAAGTGTAATGGTTGTAGTGTAGTACATAAGGTAAGACCGAGCGAGTATCAATCCATGGACACTGATATGCAACCCTTGGTACTAAACCTTTGTTGGATCCTAGTCTAAGTAAATAAGCATGATTTTCTACTAAACTAACAACTGAAGAAAAGCAATAAGCAAGTAATCAGAATAGTCAACGTAAACAGTAGGCTCAGAACAACTACACGAAGAGAAATCAGATAAGGAGACAACGACTATCTAGATTGGGAAACCTAATGAGAAAAGTAATTTCGATAGGGAAAATGGATACTTGACAGGACACCGGCATTTAAATATATGGTAACTCAAGAATCACAAAGGTACCCTAGATCTCCTCTCGATCTCACTAAGACAGCTACGCAAAACCTACTTAGTCGTATGAAGCTCACCGAATAAAGAAAGTATCACCTCTCGGTCTCACTTGCAATAAATGTCTACACGCCCAAAGATAAGATCTCTTCTTGGTCTCGCTAATCTCTAAATACCTAACGGTATCAAAATGAGAATCTAGTCATGTGGGTAAATGTTTGGGAAAATGGATAAAAAAGATATTGGGAAGGAAATTCACTCTCGTGCAATTTCTAAACTAAAAACCAATAAATCCAAACAAACCTACAACCTATCGCCTCTTGATCCCAAGGTAGGCAACAAAGTGGGACAAGTCCAACATGAAATTTATAGATCAATTCCAACATGCAATTTCTAAATCCCAAGTTTACTCGACTAGTCAACCAATCAAATCATCAACAAGAAACTGACAATAAAACTGTGACAACTGGCACGAAACCGGTAATTTTCGTACTATTTTAATAAATATTTAATTCTTGCATTTATGTGTTTAAACGTCAACATTATATGTTTGCATGTTATACACTTGAATTCATGCATGATTCATACTTTATTTATCGCATTGTGCAATGCATTAAGCGTAGCATCGAAACAATTAGAAAACTCACCGGTTGGACAAGCTGTGTCAGCATAGCCTCAGTATTCAACTAAACGATAGATTTAGGACTTAGATGTAGGTCCAACATTAAAACCCAAGTAGGTGAACAAGGGTTTATATTAACACTTTTCGGAAGCTAAAATAAGCACTAAAAACTGTCCGAAACGCACTTTAAACACATAATTCTAGGTAATTCAGCAAAAACCAGCATTTAAACATCAATATAACATGCAGAAAGTGATAGAAAACATCCAGAATAACTTGCAAAGTGTCAGGATTGAAATCATAACACAAAAGGTACTTCATACCTTCTAAATTGCACATTTAAACACTTTAACGAACCGACAACCGAACAACTAACCGGAGACTACCGGAAACATCAAAAATGAACTAGAGACATTATTTTAGTGTTTTAACGCTAATTATGATCATAAAACACATTAAAATCCCTAAAAACACTTAAACACACTTAACCTAACATTAAGCCCTAACTTACACTTTAAACCTTCACCTTTCCAAATTTTACACTTTACCCCCTCCCCCTTCATCCAAAACCGGCCCATGTGGGACCCACATGACCCCCATGTTGGCTAAAGTGTTGTGTGGTCAAAGATGCCACTTTAATCCCTTGGTTAAATTTTAGGTGGATGATTATAAGAATGAACCTTTTAACCCTTAACCTTATCATTTCATTTCATTTTGCACATTTCAAAACACTTTCTTTCCTTCTTCTTCCTCCCATACCTCACGGCCACACCTCCATCAACATCATCATCCATTTTCAATCATCATACAACAATTCCAAGCTTGTATTAAGGTGTAAGAAGATCATCAAGGAAGGTATCAAGCCTTAGAAGTTGAAGGACCACTCTTGGAAGCTTTTAACCACCTCATTCATCATCTTGTATCTTTTGCCACTTCCCTAGCCACAAGAGCTAGTAGTAAGCCTTTTAAACTCCATTTTACTTCATGTTAGTGATATGTATAAGTTACAACATCAAGAATATAAACTTTAAAAGATGAAGACATGAAGATTTAACATAATTTAAAGAAAAAGAAGCAATTTTAGTGTTGTTTGATGTATGTTATGAAGTTGTTGTTGTTAATCTTGTGTTTTTAGTTAGATCTATCATGTGTAAGCTTGTTAGAAGATCAGATCTAACAAGTTTAAGCATGGATCTTGAAAGATCCATGATGAAACTTGAAGATGAACTTGAAAGATCTTAAAGTGAGTATGAAAATGGTTTAAAATAGGTTTTTCATGATATTTAAACCATTAAATCATGTGGATGATTTGTTTTGTGAAATAAAGTTTCTTCAAAGTTTACTAAGTTACAAAGAAGCTTGAAATCAAGTAGATCTAAGTGTTTTAAACATGGATCTAAAAGACTACATAATTTTTAAGAATATTCAAGTTCATCCTATGGTTAAACATGATGATTTTAGTGTATGTTACTTGTGAAATTGTTGAAACATGAATTTTGACGATTTAAAGAAAATAAACACATGTTTTAAAAACATGGGAAACCTCCATTTTTAGGGGAAACTATGTCAAAATTTTTATAAAATTTTGACACTTAGAAAAATATAAATTTTGGTGAAACTTTTTCCCCAAAAATTCATCCAAAAGTATTTACCAAGGTTTCCTAATTTTTATACAAAATTACAAGTCAAGAAATAAGGTTCTCTTCAAGGATAAAATCAAGATTAAGTATGTATATTTTTAGGAAAATATGTATATTTAGTGGTCACAAAACTTATTTGCTAAGTGTATTATATGTATTAGTGTATATTAGGAACATAAAAATACACTAAATACTCCAAAGGAGTATTACTACCAAAATACACATACAATATATATAAGAATTCTTAAGAATATATGTATACAAAATTACCCATACATGGGTATTTGGACAAGATACAAAATATATATTAATATAAATATATTCCTCACAAATACAAGGACTTGGACAAATATTTGGATATTATTGGACATATATATAAATTTGGATAAATATATATAATTACTACCATTTAATGGAAGTTATACAAAATCGGATAAATGACAAAAGTTAAATATATATACATACACTTGATAAGTATGACAATATATATATATATATATATATTTATTATGAACAAACCTTAAAAATATAATTCCGGAAAGTATTAAAAATCAAAGAATTGATTTTTGGCAAATAATGTAAAATACACAAGTATTTACACCTAAATACAAGTATACTTTCCTAAGTATACTCATACAAAAATAATATTGAAAATATTATTTAACAAATTACTTATATTTATTTTTGGAAAATAATATAAGTATCATATATTGGATAAGTTAAAAATATATTATTTTTTAACATATATCATTTTTAAATACTACATACACAAATATATATTTTTTGGGAATAAAATATATATATTCACGAGTGAACGATACAATTTAGATTTAACAATAATGCGATGAACGGGCGAAACCCGACGACTACGAATACGACCTACACATGTATCGGACATGCACACCTTACTCGTGCGAGGCACGAAGCCGCAATAAGGGCGTAATTCGTTAACACAACGCGCACATGTGCAAATTATAATTTTTGTGACATATATATATATATATATCATAACGATTCAAGAGCATACACAATTAAAACAAAGCAAATACATAAGACAAGATGGTAACTTGTACTTATTAAGTTACAAGTTTAGGTGATTAACATACGTAGAACTTTTATAGGTCACGTCGCTTACGAAGAAGATATCGATGGAGTTTAGACGCTGAAGACGCAAAACAGTGAGTTCATGTCCCCACTTTTAAACATTTTCTTGTTTTCTAAACTTTGGGGAAAATACATGTACTATGGTATGTAGGAACAAAACTAAAGAATGACATATAGATCATGTTACGAATAGGGTGAAACTTAAGCACCATTAATCAACGTATACATTTAGACCGGGGAGTGAAAGGTTAGATCTAATGGGTTTAAGGCAACCTCACTGTTAGCCCTCTATTTGCCTAAGAGTGCTTTTGGGTCTCAGTCGACTAACGACGGAAAATGCCTAGGTTTGGATGCTTCCGATGTCGTGACATATGTTAATGGCCTTGCAAGCCATTAGCGATCTCGATTTCCTTACATTTACTGAATACAGTTTAAAAATACGTTTTACAAAGTACATACCATGTTTTCATACAACTATGCTCATACATTCTATACAAAACTGCATGAATTCACACCAACCTTTGTTGACGATTTTCAAAACTTACATGTATTTCAAGAAACTAAGTGGATGCGCACGGCCTCTTTTGTTCAAGATGTAGTTTCATGTTTCAAGATGTTGTTTAGTGTCCTTGCTCCACTGCCACCTTTTGATGGATTTGTTTGTTATATCCCGCCTCCTTGCGGTGATATAGGAAACAATACCTTGATCTTTGATTTGAAATGATGTTGTAAACTTTCAAACAATTATCTTTTGTTAAGATATAAACTTTAAACTAAATTTGTATTTTGAATGGTTAACCTTGAACGGCAAATTGGAGTTTGTTTTATATCATATCGTATGTTTACTTGTCGTATGCAATGAGAACCTTTCATGATCACACCTCGTGCTTCTGCCTCTAAAAGGGGTGTGATAAAAACACACATTTTTAGTCTAAAAACACAAAGTAAATAAACTGAGATCACACATGGATAGAGAATGTAACACCCCGAAAACGGGTTTGGTAATCAAACCCCGTTAATACTAATACACGGGTAAAATACCGTTAGCGGTAAAGGTAACCCGGTAAATATTAGGATTTAAAATAAATAAACCTAATATTCAATAAAACGAGAGTAAATGCTTTTAAGGAAATAAAGTTTATAAGAAGCCTGAATTAACGGGACTTAAAATAAACTGAGTCATAATTCCCCGAACCCACTAAGTTAATTAGGAATATTTAACCTAGTTAATAAGTGGGAGTAGTGTTAGAAATAGTTAGATTGTGGCCTACTTAATAACTAACCAAATATGAGGGACCAAACTGGGATATTTTGAAAAATGGTTTTAATAAAAAAAAAAAATAACACAACACACACTAAAAGTGTGTGTGTGCGTGTGCGTGGGATGGCCAGGAGAAAGCTCCCATGGAGCTCTAGCCCTAAATCCAACAAATCTCTCAAATTGAAGCTCAAATCAAACCCAAATCGCCTGCATGTTTACAAATTCGTGATCACCTAGTCATGGGGATTACAAGGTATGTTGAATTTTATGATTTGGTGATACTTTGAGATTATGATGAACAATCATAATCAAAATTCTGGAATGAATGTTGAATCTATGAGTGTTATTGTGATTATATCTTGGTTTAGAAACAAACCCTAGTAGAAAATTTGATGAATTGTTGTCAAAACTAGGGATTTGGTAATTACCCTATTATGTGCTAAGTGGGTTTTATGTTAATATGATGAACACTCAGATTAGAATGTAAGATTGATGAATATTGAGGTTATGATATAAGTTCTAGATGTAATTCATGAACACTAGACTTTGAGGTTTGAATGTGTTGATGTTAACCATGGTAAAGATAACTAGTTATGAACTAGTTAGTAAATATGTAAAATTATGCACACTAGGTGTTTGTTAAAATGCCTAAATGAAAACTAAAGTGTTGAAATTAGAGCGAAAACGCGTATTTGAATGATATGGCGATTACGCGTAATATGAAGTGATAAGGGTTCTAAATATTGTGTTGATTTAGACTTAATGTTGTAAACCTTGTGATTTAAAGTAGTTAACTTTAATAAGCTAAGTTAACTAATCATGAAGTCGAATAGTAGTTTCGACATATGAAATAAGTGAGATGGAATAGTCGTGAATAATTATGACTAATCTAACCATCTTACAATTTACAATGATAGTTTGACGATTAACAAGCTAGGTGAAAGCTTGGGAACGAAGCGGGTCAAACGAAGCAGGAATGACGGAAAAGCATAATTTGGAAGTAAGGTAAGTACGGCTTACACTAGTCTTATATTTTAGAATATTCTCTTATCGTTTTAGTTACGAATAAGATAAATACGTAGTTGAGGTATGATGTTCCGGCGAGTAGACGTACGGAACAAGATAGTCGAGCATGACAAGAAACCATGTTGATGGTTTAAAAGGAGTTAAATCGGTAATTCGATCATTTTATGACATATGGAAAATGAACTTTTAAATGGTTACCTTATAGGGTAACCCAAAACAAACAATAAGGGTAAAACGGTAAATTGGTCACGCATTGACCATAACTATTGGTTTTAAAGGACACTTATGAAGTAAGCCTTAATAGGCCAAAAGGTGTTAAGAAATGAATTTTAGGTAAAATGACCGCACGATGTGAATCGGAGCGAGTCATATAGTCGAGATGAAAATACATGTCGTCTCGCTAATATAATCGACCATTTAGACCAAACGGGTCAAAAGGTGAAATTATCACCCTTTGACAATATCGACTAACGGGTTGTCGAGTGGTATAATTTTAGGGAATAAATAGCACATGGATGTTTACGGCGCTATCTTTTAGCCGCCACTAAGGCAAGGTATTGAAACGGGTCAATATATTGATCCGAGCCAGGTATGTATAATAACACAACTCATCATGTAGAATTTGGTGTTCTATAAGAGTTAGACAAGGTTAAAATATAGATATTCGGTTATATTTTAGGTAAACCGAATAAATTGAGTAAGATTATAGTGTTTTAGAAGCACATGGGTTTACAAACAAGGATTATAGTTAAAAGGTCGGATCTTGAGTCAAACAAGTATTTAAAGGTCCTTGTAGTAAAAGAAGGGTGAAAATTGACCAAATTGCCCTTGTGAGCTAATTCGAACGAACGACCTTTAAAGGTGGTTCGGAAACGAGTTATAGGATTAAATAAATGCTTAGAATGAGTATGGGTAGTGAAAGATGTAAATTCTTGGGTCGTAAGACTTTATATGAATCTTGCCGTAAAATGATAATCCGAGGGGTAAAACTCGGAACATATAGATATCCACATTAAACCCAACACACATATAGTTGTAGTGGAAGATTACTTGATAAGAAATGTAGGAATAAGATGCTAGAAATGAATGAAAGCGATCTCAAGCTTTAAAGTGCTTAAAATACCCTTAACGGGTCAAAATAAGCATACGAGCAAAAACGGGTTTAAATTGTGTAATAAACCTATAATCAGAACCTAAAATGGTAGATAACATTAATTTGAAGAAGTGTTTGTGATGTAGGAATCAAACAAATACGTTTGTTTGATAAAATGCGTAAACGGGTCAAATTTTTGTAAAAAGGTAATAAGACGAAGCCATAAAAGCTTCAAAATTTATTAAGTCGGATGTCGGATTTTAACTCCATATGATGGAGAATCAAATTACAATCACGTAGGAAGAGACGGTAGGTCAAACGGACAAGCGGATTGAAAGATACGAAAGTTTTCGTGTCAAAAACGGCAAAAAGGAAAGGGCTGATACAGGGGCCACCGTAACTTACGGTGCCCACCGTAAGTTACGGTGGGGGCTGAAATCATTACGCCAGTTCTCTACTGCTTTACGGTGGAGACATATAAATTCAGGGGCCACCGTAACTTACGGTGACCACCGTAAGTTACGGTGGAGGCTGGATTTGAACCCTTGTTTCTAGGATCAAGGGATTAATATTGGGATTTCTTGATTTTTCTTTAATTCGATGTTTTAACCCGTTTTACGTGATTATCAAAACTAACTTTTAAGTTGGTTTTGAACACAGGTGAATGTCGAGAGCCCCGGATGAAGATCAAGCATCGAGCAAGAACCGAACACGCGATAAATGAAGCTTCCGCAAGTTGTTTCGTCGTTATTCTAAAACGGCGAATTAAACCACATTATGTGGTATCACTTAAATTTGTAAAAGTTTTTTGTAATCCCGTATTTCCGATGTATATGTAATCATTAATTACATGATTGTTTTCGCAAAATATACGTTAAACCTTAATTTATAAAAACGGGTGTTACAGAGAAATGCACATCAAACATAATCATTGTGACAAGTTGCAAAATAAACCAAAAAAGATACGGTTTTTACATAAACAATTGCCAAAAAAAGATCTAAAATCCCATAATTTATCAACAGTTCTCATTATTCATCCCTAAGTTGGACAATCCTAAAAAATATCTAGCCAACCATGGCCATAATATGCAAATACGAATAAGATCTAGGCTCATACATCATCAAAAGGTTTTCTAAAATGGATCTAAATATATAAAAACAAGAAAAACGAGGTGAAAACACCTACAGACAACCTCCAACCTTTAAGAATTTAGTCTTCAATCTATAGGTCCGCCTCTAAGTTGCTCCAAAGTCTCCCTGTGCCTCACCTGAGCCAAGAGTTTTTTAAGGCAAAACACCCAAACTCCTTAAATAGGCAATTTGGAAATGAAACTACTTCGGGGGCTCTAGGCAGACCGTGTTGAAGTGCCTACACGGTCCCCCTAGAGTAAGACGGTGGATGAATGAAGGTGATAACAGACCGTGTTGGCTGCCTAGGCGGTCCGCTGTCAACATGCGGCAAAGAGAATGGCACGTCAGGCCTTAGAATCCGCCTTGAATTCAGAGTTAAAATTTGGTGAGCACGGACTTTATTGTAGTGCCTAAACGTTATTCTAGAGTTGGCTGAAGCAAACAGTGAAGGGGAGTTGTAGGCGGACCGTGTTGAGGTGTCTAAGCGGTCTTCCTAGAGCTGGAGTTAACAAATTCCTCAAGTCTTCTATCTTTTTCTCCCAACTTCCATTTTGGACTCGAATTCCAACCCGAATCTTTGAAATCTCTCACCAATCACTTCAACTTCACAAAATAATCAATTAAGTACCAATTCATGAGGATTTGTAATAAAAAACCAACAAAACTAAAAGGATAATATACATACATACATACATACAAACAAACAAAAACTTGAAGATTCAAAGTACCACGGTGATTATTATTCTTAGGTTAGATGAGTTGAATGAAAAGAAACTCAAACAACTGATTAGTTCATGATGGGTGTTGAAACCCCTCAACGATGAAACAATTGTTGGGAGAGTTAGCTTCAGATAGTAATGTTACCGTGGTTAGAATGAGACCGATTGTTGGCTAGAGAAACAAGATATACCGGAGAAGAAAGGGATGATGGGTTGTTCGGTTGACTTATGATGACGTACATCATTTTTTTTTTTTTTTGTATTTAAAAGAGTCCCACAAGTTTATGTGTTTTTAACTTCCTTAATTTTAAGAAGGTTATTTTGATCATTTTAGAAAATCCAACTCTAAAAACTAACGGCCATTCACCTCAAGGATCACCATTGTTACGTTTGTGAGAATCATAGGGTGAAAACATGAAATTTTAGAAAAATGAAGATTGTATGTAAATATGGAAACCCCGGTGAGCATCTAGGTAATTTACTCCAACAACAAATTATGAAGTCTTGAATAGACAAAATAAAGTATAGAATATTAAATAAATCAATATAATGAGAATCGGAAAAATAAATTAAATAAATAAGAATATAAAATCGGTCCAACCATTCATATAGTTCGTTGGTTCAACTGATCAGCGTCATTACCTGTCAACACAAACAAAGACGATTTAAGAGTACCGAATCAAACTAATTGTTAAGAGGATTCTCTAGCTAGACAGGGTTATTCCGATTATGACAATATCGCTTTTAAATGTTTGAGAATGATTAGAGTAAACTGCAATTTTACACCCTGGGGTTTAAGCCAATTGGCACTCTGACCCCCTCCCTGGAAATAATTGCAATTTTAACCCCCAACGTTGTTGTTATGTCGCATAATTACCCCCTACCGTCAACTTTTGTTAACAGTCAACATAACTAAGTAATGGTCAAAGGGTATAAGGGTCATTTCCAACATACCTTTGTAGCTTATACATTACACCACCCAATAAGTAATCGATCAAAGCACTATTACCCCCCACCTTCCCACACCGGTCCTCCACTCCTGGTCAGTGCCATCTTCTTCTCCGGCCATAACCTTCTTCGGCGATCTTCAGCTACAATCGTCCACCGATCTTCAGAGCTCCGACGACACCTTCTCCGGCAATCATCACACCACCGATGACAATGCCGCTACTTTGTTGGCTGATCCGATACGTGATCCGCCACACGGCAGGTACAATCGCCCATTGTTAGTTAATCAGGGTCGGATTTGTGTTAGTGTTAGTTAATATCATGTTATAAATAGGGTTAGGGTCGGATTTGTGTCTGATTGACTCTTAAACAAGGTATTAACAATTAGTCTGATTTCCATGTTAATTTTGTGATGTTTGGTGTTTTTTTTACAGTTGACCTGACGATGAGCCTATCAAGCTCATCAGTGGTGGTCCACCTGGTGGTCTCCATGTTTGGTAGGCCTGTCCTCAACTTCCATTATCCACCGGAGAGTTGAGCGGATGTTTACTCTAGTAGTTATTTAGGTTTTGTGTAATATGTAGGTTAACTTAAGTTAAATTAGATGTTAATGACGATGACTGATGATGATGTTAATCATGGTTATGATAAACATGCATTTTTGATATTAATGATGGTTATGGTAAACATGCATTTTTTGATCTTAACTGTTTGTATTTCACTTGTTAAGCCAACAACTAATGTATACTCACTGAGATGTCTAGGATGTATAATTTTAACACCCCCTCTCAGATCAATGACTACAAAATAGATCTTGCATATTTGAACAGGTTTGAGTTGTAACACCTCGAAATTTCATGTCCAATATTTTATCGACACGTGTCATGGGCTTAAAACGTGTAAAGGATTTATTTGAAGGACTAAAGTTGACAAACAAGAAAAGCATGTGAATATAAGGGTTCAAAATGTCAACAATGGATAAATATACCTTACAATAACCCTACGTGGTGTTTATACCCTAAAACGAATGAATCATGGATCATACGAAACTAATTGTGAAAGAAAGTGAGAGGTTACAAACTACAGGGGTTAAATGTGTCAACATGTTTAAAGTATACCTCTGAGTGGCCTTTTAACAAACCCGGAGCTTTTTAACGGTTAATTATGCTCACTAGAATGCATGATAAAAATCTCACCAAGTTTCGTTATCATATGAGAAAGTTATGATAAAATTCGTATACGAAGGGTTAAAAGCGTCGACATGTTAATTAACACCTCTAAACGACCTCGTTATAAAGTCCAAGACCCTAATGTATATTGTAAACATCTGATATACTCAAATTCAGTAAATACTATCAATGATTGACCCATAATTTCAAGGGTGGACTCTTTCGAAGAAATGCACGATTAAACCTTCGCTTATGGTTTTCCTTTAAAGTCCAAGAAAACATTTCAAAATGGTAGGGTACATAATTGTTCAAGACCCCAAATAAGAGTCCCCATACTGATAATTGAGGCTAAAATTCGAAATACACTGGTTGCCCTTCCAAAGCTTGAAAGAACAAAAGATTTTTGCCTTCTGCAAAGGCCTTACGGACCGTAAAGGACCCTCTTACGGTCCGTAAGCCTTCACCAGCGACAGTAATTCGGGCAGGGGCTGTTATAAACGTCCTAACCGACATATAATCGATTTTCCACATCTTTGGATGACCCCTACATGCTTTTTAGACCTAGGGGACATCTGTGGATGATCCATGGCCATTGCTAGGCTTGTGTGTCAATGATCTAAGTGAGATTAAACACTATAAAATGCCTCTTGTTGCAACCATTTTGTTTACTCATTCCTTCTGCATTTCTGGAGCTTCCTGGAGCTTAAGAGCAGACCCTAAGCCTTCCTAATCGTGCATAGGACTTCTGTAAGTATGCTTAACCTTTCTTAGTTGAGTTTTTACTTAGTTTTAGCTTAAAAGTCAAACCGTCGTAATTACCGTTTGACTTAGCGATTAATCATTGATGGTCCAGTGATTAGTCAAATTGAAGGTAGTTATAAGATGGTAATTATGTGGGCATTAAACCCTTAAAAGGGCACCCTCTGATTCCCACTCTAACTAGACCATTTGTCGGGTTAAAGTTGATTAGAAAAAGTCAACAGAATGCTAATCTTCGAATTAAAGCATAATTAACAATGCAGAAGGCGTATAACCTATTTTATCACTCATATAACTTGGTAATAAGTATAATAACTGGTCTAAGCTTGTTTGATCCGACAATTTTCTGTTTAGACCCGGTTCGGAACCGAAAGTCGCAAAGCTTTGACTTTTGCTTTGACTTCAGTTTTGACCCGTTTTAGTATGATTTGGAAATGCCTTAGAGCTTCCTTAGGACCAGGTTACATACTAGTATAACCCTCTGTGATTATACACCATGGTTCATTAGTTATCCAATTAATATGCATGATTCCGTTAATTGCCTATATGTTGACCATTATGCCCTTTTCACCATAAAACGTGATTTTTAAAATTGTAAAAGAGTAGAAACCTTAGTTACTGAATTATAAACTTGTACCCAAAATTTGACATCAGTTTGAGGTGTAGATTGAGAGTTATGCTCATTAGCGTAATTAGAAAGCTTTTTAGCGATTAAACGACATAATTAGCATATAGCCTATTTAAACCCACTTTTTGATATCAAACTTTTTACCCACTGATATAATATATTATTTTGGGATTTTTGAAGATTTTTAATTAATTTTAGGCTGAGCATAACTTAGAGTTATAAGCTTGATCCGGTAATTGTCGGTTTTGCCCTTTTTGGCTATAAAATGAGTTTTACATATCTTTTTGACCCCAAACCTTTTGTTACTGATTTTATATGATAAATACATTATTTTAAACCTTCTGGAATAATAAAAATATCAGCTTTCTATATAGAACCCGGAAATGGCTCCTAATCGCCTTTTTAAGCGTTTTTCACGCATAGTATGTACTAAAACTATTTTAAAGATATAAGGGTTGATACCTACTGATATTTTAGGTAAATTATAATATTTTAACAGTAAGCAAAAGTTGTTTAACTCAGACTTCAGTTTTGAGCTTTTCGGCTTATGTGAAATTACCAAAATGCCCCTACGGTGCATAGTTTGGTTATAACTGATAAATTTCACATATATACTTTACCCTACTATTATAACTTATTAAATTAAGTATTTTTGCTGATTATATCAGACCTGTAACTCAGGTTAATACTTAAACTCTTTTATAACCTTGTAAATGACCAAAATGCCCCTACGGGGCATAGTTTGTGTTTAAATTTATTTCGGGCATAATAAAAGATATCTTACTGATGTCACAACATATTTGAGGTATATTAACTTAGGAAACCTGTATATGGCTCTTACGGTTACCCGTTACGCTTCTTGCGCGTTCGGTTCGGTTTATGTAACTAGTTTGCATAAATTAGCCGAAACGGGTCAAACCTTATCGTTTTTATCTCAAAATTCAGAATGTGTATAGTATACCCATGTTATGAAAGTCTTCAAACTTGTCGGGTCTAAATCACATTCTATTCCGGTCTTCGCTAAATCGTGCGTACAGACCGTATCTTTAAAACTAACCGGTCTAAGATTAGGCTTAATTAAAGACCCGTTAGGATTCTAATAGGTTATTATAAACCTTCGTTCCAGAATAGGAGGACCAGTAAAAGCTACTTGCATTTGCTGTTTGTGAATTATACTTGCAAAGGTAAATACTTTTAACTTATTTTCCCTTATACGGGCTTGGGGTACGGTATATAAAATACCGCTTGGTCGGGCATTCGACCTTAACCGATTGGTGGTTAAGTATTATCGAGATGACCCGTTTAAATATGTTTTGTTTGCTTAACGCCTTTGGGGGGTTAATGACCATGTCCCGGATATCCTTGGCATCATTTTACGAAATGGCCACGACCTAAGCGCGGGGTGTAGGCGTACACCCGTCAGTGCATAAATAAATAATGTGGTGTGTCTATTGATCTTTAACCCGGCACGAACCGGGCTACTGAACGCATACGGAACATGTAATCCTTTTACAAGTTTATATATTTAAATAATTATCCCAAGTTATAAAATGTTTGTGCCACGTGCATCCAAATCAATTTTTAATCATTTTTAAAATGAGTCGGTTAATTGTATTTACCAGTGTAAACTGACGTATTTTTCCCCAAAAGATTAAGTGCAGGTACTACTCGTAATAGGCTGGATTTCTCCTTAGCATCAATAAGAGTCTCGCAAGCTTAAGATGCCCAAAGTCTGTTGAACTACCGTTTCCATTTTATTTTGATCCACCTGTGGATAAACTTTCGACTGTTGTGATACTTGATATTACAATTTATTAAAGTTGAAATATATCTTTCATTTGCTTCCGCTGTGCATTTTAAATATTGTGTTGTTTGACTGTAATGTTACCAACCACGTCACGATACTCCCCACCGGGCCCACCGGTGATACGTGGAAAGTCTGGGTGTGACAGGTTGGTATCAGAGCCAACATTGAGTGAATTAAACACTAGCCTTTTGTGTTTAATCTCAATGACACAATTGCACATTCCTAAATTTTCGAGTCTAAACAAAGAACATAGGAATAATCCAAATTGTTTTGTTTTATCTTAACTTTGTCCTTTATATCTTTTTGTTATCTTATGTTATATTGACAGGTCTAAATATGCCGCCAAGATTTTTCAGACGAAGAGGACGAGGCAAGGGGCCAATCACCGCCCTCAATGATCATGAAGCCGGGCCTTCGCACAGGCGAGCTCCTTCTACCACTGCGAGTGCCGATCCTCGAGAGAACTGGAGGACCAATGTGGAACCCGCTAGACGGTCTGTTTCACACAGCTCAACACCTCCTTACCGCCATTCATTCGGGCCACATTCGGAAAACGAGCCTGATAACCCTCAACCTTCTTATATACCTCTACAGCGATCTCTATCGCACCATTCCTTTGGAGACCCCACTCCCATCTTTCAGGGCCGGTTTAACCCGGAAAACTACATACAAGAACCAGTGGGTTTTAACCCATTGGGGCCAGAGGATCATTTCTCCGGCGATCATGCAGAGGACATGGACGAGGACACGGATCCCGTCGAGCCTGCAACCGGGACCCCCAACCATCCTATCGAGGTCTCTGATGGTTCGTCTTTTCATGGATCACCCTACCGTGGTTCGGACAGTTACCAGGCACGGTTTAACCAGTTCGAGTGGTATTTTACACCCTCGCATCATTCGTCGCCTCACCAGAAGCGGCAGGATCCCTCTGGGGATTCACGATTTGTGGCAGTCACGCCACCGCCGCCAGTTCATCAACCTCCAGAACCGCCGAGGCGTAGGAGGACAGGCGCGCGAATATCCGCGCGTGGAGGGGATTTTCACTTCAGCACCCCTCATCACTCAAGTGGCAGTCATTATCCGCCACTACAGGAAGACCCGCAAATGGGTGGACCTTCAAACCCAGTTGCACCGCAGCCACCACCGATGGGTTTTGATAACCCGATTCCTGCCTACACTGGTTCAATGGCATATAACCCGTTTGAGCAGCCGGCTCACACCAACTATAATTACGCTGAAGTCGACCCATACTTGGTAGCGGCCAACTATAACGCCCTTCATCCTGAAGGACCGTATGGAGCTCCTTGGGGAGTAGGGTACCCAACTCATGGGTACCAAATACCTGCTAGACCTATAATTCGGCAACATTCGCAACCGCCACGGTTTTCCCCACCCGAAAGGGAAGAAATTCTTCAAAGGTTGGACCAAGTCGAGCGAGATTTTCACAGAGACCGCAGGGAGCGACAAAGTTTCTTCCAGTGATTGACAAGTTTAATAAAGGGGAAGAGCAAGAAGGACCATTGAATCCTTCAATTATTGATTGTATTTTCCTTGTTTCAGTTGAGCCCCTGCGTGGGCCCGTCTTACTGTTTTGACCCTGTGTGGGTATGATTGTCTTTTGAGCCCCTGCGTGGGCCTATCTTTCTGTTAACCCCTACGAGGGTATGTTGTTTGTTTAATTCCCTGCGTGGACTAGTATTTCAGTTTGACCCCTGCGTGGGTATGTTGTTCTGTTAAAAAGTCCCGTTTAGGGCGATGTGTAATCTATTAATAATTAATGGAATGTTTAGTTTATAAATTTCATTTATTTTTGCCATTATATGCATAAATAAATTATATATGAAATAAATGAATCAAAATCATTCCTTTTTAAAAATAATCTGCTTATTTAAATATTAATTAAGAATCTTAACGGTATAACCTAGCCTCCGTGTCATTATAAGACCTGGCCAAGATGGTAAGGCCTGTTTAAAAAGATTCAAATCCCTGTTAACATCTGAAAACATGTTAACACTCCTGGCAGAAGTGATTCGTTAAAATCACACACGTCATTCTTAATAGAATTCTTCAAAAGACTCCTAACTTAAACTAATGATATATAAATCATGGGTTTAAATCATCAATTAAGATGATCATATGTTAACCATCCATTGGTAATATAGTGCCTACGGGCCCTGCTCATTTTCATATGAGACAAAAGACAGTAGTAGTCTGCGACCCTGTCTGAAAAAGGTAAAGAACTATGTTCGAACCTTTATGCCTTGATTCTCTGAAATCATGGCTTATAATTTAAAATGTCCTTGTGACTAGGCCTTTTGTGCTACTAATAAAACTGTTATTGTTTTATAATTAGGATAAGTTATATTAAAATCCTAAATAAATGTGAGTAACAAATTAATCAAATATGGTCTATGTTTACCATGGTTAATGAATTGCCCTAAAAGACAATTCCTTAATAAACTCCCAAATAATCTATTGTCAATATCTTATGTAACAGTTCAAGATAAATGGCTGACTCGGACGAGATTAACAGTCATCCTCTGGAGAATAATGAGAATGCCAGAATCAATATAACCAGGGAAGAACTCCGTACACTGATTGATACAGCTGTATCTAAAGCTATGGAGCAACAGTATGAAGAATATAGCGGGACTCGAAGTAGGACCCTATCTACACCGCATTCAAAGCCACCCTCCAAGAAGGATGAACCCAAGAAAGTTGATGACGATCGTCAGTCCTCGAATCATCAAAGTGATCCATCTCAAAAGATCATGCTGAATCAAGGACCCCGTGATAAGGGTTGCTCCTACAAATACTTTGTTTCATGCAAACCCAGGGATTTCACTGGGGAGAAAGGAGCTATAGACTGCATGACGTGGCTGGATGAGATGGATACCGTGGTTGATATCAGCGGGTGCGCTGAGAAGGATGTGGTCAAGTTTGTGTCTCAATCGTTCAAAGGTGAGGCCTTAGCCTGGTAGAGATCGTTGATTCAAGCTACTGGGAAGATCCCATTGTACAATATGACATGGGAACAATTTGTTACCCTCATCAGGGAGAACTACTGTCCTCAGCACGAGGTCGAAAAGATTGAGTCAGATTTTCTATCATTGGTAATGACAAATCTGGATTGCCAAGCTTACCTTACGAGCTTTAATACCATGTCAAGATTGGTTCCGTATCTGGTGACCCCGGAACCCAAAAGAATAGCTCGTTTCATTGGGGGTTTAGCCCCAGAGATAAAGGCAAGCGTGAAGGCCTCTCGACCAACTACTTTCAGATATGTGGCTGATGTATCTTTGTCCCTCACACTGGACGCGGTCAGACAAAGATCGCTGAGGAACAAGGATGCCGAAAAAAGGAAACGTGAAGATGACAATTCACAGAGGTCAAACAAGAAGCACCGAGGAAACAGTGACAACAAGAAGGGGTCAGAATCTAAGAAAGATGGGCATCAATCTGGTGATAAGCCCAAGTGCAAAGTCTGCAAGAAACAACACTTCGGCAAGTGCAGATATGAATCGAACTCGCATACACAGTCGAGAACTTTTGCATGTGGGATATGCAAATCCAATGAGCACAAGACCTTGGATTGCAAAAAGTTGAAGGATGCAACCTGCTACAGCTGTAATGAGAAGGGGCATATCAAGTCCAATTGCCCAAAATACGCAAAGAAAGCTGATGAAGGAAAGAAGACCAATGCTAGGGTCTTCAGAATGGATGCAAAGGAAGCAGTACAGGATGACAATGTGATAACAGGTACATTCCTTATAAATGACGTTTATGCAAGAGTGCTTTTTGATTCAGGAGCTGATAAATCATTTGTAGATAATAAGTTTTGCAAATTGCTGAATTTACCTGTTAAAACCCTAAGAGTGAAGTATGAGGTGGAATTAGCAGATGGCACATTAGAAACCGCCTCAACCATATTAGATGGATATTTCATATCCATTAAGAACCACTCTTTTCCTTTGTCCCTACTTCCTTTGAAGTTAGCCGGTTTCGACATAGTTCTGGGTATGGACTGGTTATCCCGTAACCAGGCCCAGATTGTCTGCAATAAGAAGCAAGTGGTGATCAAGACTCCGTCTGGTGAGTCACTCACGATACAGGGAGATACCCGGTATGGACTACCTGAGCAAATGACTATGCTCAAGGCCTCTAAGTGTTTGAAGAATGGTTGTGTTATCTACATGGCACAAGTGACTATTGATGAGCCGAAACCTAAGATGGAAGACATCCCCGTCATTTCTGAATACCCTGAGGTTTTTCCTGAAGAACTACATGGTTTACCACCAGATAGGCAAGTGGAATTCAGAATTGACATCATCCCTGGAGCAGCACCTGTTGCTAGAGCGCCTTACAGGTTGGCACCAACAGAGATGAAGGAATTGAGAGCACAACTAGATGAATTGCTAGCTAAAGGTTTCATTAGACCTAGTTCGTCTCCATGGGGAGCGCCAGTCCTGTTTGTCAAAAAGAAGGATGGATCGATGCATCTGTGCATCGATTACCGTGAGCTTAATAAGGTCACTATAAAGAATAGGTATCCTTTGCCAAGGATCGACGATCTGTTCGATCAATTGCAAGGGGCAAGTTACTTCTCTAAGATTGACTTAAGGTCAGGCTATCACCAACTGAAGGTTAGAGATGAAGATGTACACAAGACTGCATTTAGGACTCGTTATGGTCATTACGAGTTCCTAGTGATGCCTTTTGGGCTCACTAATGCACCTGCCGCGTTCATGGATCTCATGAATCGCGTCTGCAAGCCTTACTTAGACAAATTCGTCATCGTCTTCATCGACGACATTCTCATCTACTCGAGGAACCAAGCTGACCATGAGAAACACCTTCGCTGTATTCTTAAACTTCTACATCATGAGAAACTCTACGCCAAATTTTCAAAGTGTGAATTTTGGCTTTGAGAAGTCCAATTCCTTGGACATGTAGTTAGTGAGCGTGGTATCCAAGTGGATCCCGCTAAGGTGGAAGCAGTTATGAACTGGCAAGAGCCGAAGACGCCCACAGAAATTCGCAGTTTCTTGGGATTGGCAGGATACTACAGACGCTTTATCGAAAATTTTTCAAGGATTGCTGCGCCCTTAACTTCTTTGACTAGGAAGAAGATTAAGTTCGACTTGGGACCCAAGCAACAAGAATCCTTTGATATCCTTAAGCAGAAGCTGAGCAACGCGCCTGTACTAACATTGCCTGAAGGCACCGAAGAATTTGTAGTTTACTGCGATGCATCACACACTGGCATGGGGTGTTTGCTTATGCAGAAAGGCAAGGTTATTGCCTATGCTTCACGACAGTTAAAGGTGCATGAAAAGAATTACACCACCCATGACTTGGAGTTGGGTGCCGTTGTATTTGCACTGAAGCTATGGAGGCACTATTTATATGGTATCAAGTGTGTGATCTATTCTGATCACAAGAGCCTCCATCACCTCTTTAACCAAAAGGATTTAAACATGAGGCAGCGTCGATGGATGGAGACTTTGAATGATTATGATTGTGAAATCAGATACCATCCTGGCAAGGCGAATGTAGTCGCCGATGCCTTGAGTCGCAAAGAAAAGGTTAAACCTATAAGAATCAATGCCAAGAGCATTGAGATAAAGAATGGTTTGAATGAAAGGTTGTTAGCTGCACAGAAGGAAGCTGTGTTGGAAGCTAACTATCCTAATGAAAAGCTAGGAGTAACAGAAGAACAGTTATCTCAGGGAAAGGACGGAATTCTGAGATTGAATGGACGAATATGGGTTCCAGTTTATGGGGGACTTCGGGATGTTATCCTCCAGGAAGCCCATAGTTCTAAATATTCCATTCATCCTGGAGCTGATAAGATGTACCAGGATCTGAAGGCAAACTATTGGTGGATAGGCTTGAAGAAGTCTGTAGCCGCCTATGTAGCTAAATGCTTGACGTGTGCGCAAGTAAAAGCTGAACATCAGAAACCGTCAGGTTTGCTACAACAGCCTGAACTTCCCACTTGGAAGTGGGAAATGGTAACCATGGATTTTATCACCAAGTTACCTAAGACAAGGAAAGGAAATGATACCATATGGGTGATCGTAGACAGACTAACTAAGTCAGAACATTTCCTACCCATTAAGGAGACATGTAGCTCCGACATGTTAGCCCAACTGTACGTAGATAAGATTGTAGCTCTACATGGCGTGCCAGTGTCTATTATCTCTGACAGGGATACTAGATACACGTCACATTTTTGGAAAAGTTTCCAACAATATTTGGGCACGCGCTTAAATTTTAGTACGGCTTACCACCCTCAGACGGACGACCAGAGTGAGCGTACTATTCAAACGTTGGAAGACATGCTTCGTGCATGTGTGGTCGACTTGGGTGGTAGCTGGGATAGCCACCTGCCATTAATCGAGTTCTCCTACAACAATAACTACCATACCAGCATTAAGGCTGCGCCCTTCGAGGCCTTATACGGTAGAAAGAGCAGAACGCCCGTTTGTTGGGCGGAAGTTGGAGATGTCCAATTGTCAGGACCGGAAATAGTCTTTGAAACGACGGACAAGATTGTCCAGATTCGTGACCGCCTGAAAGCTGCTAGGGATAGGCAGAAAAGCTACGCAGATTTAAAGCGTAAACCTTTTAACTTCGAGGTAGGTGACAAGGTGTTGCTTAAAGTATCACCCTGGAAGGGAGTGATGCATTTTGGTAAGAAAGGCAAGTTAAGCCCGAGATACATAGGACCGTTCGAGGTCATCGAACGTGTCGGATCCGTTGCTTATAAGTTAAATTTGCCTGAAGAGCTCAGTGGAATTCACAATGTATTTCACATCTGCAATCTGAAGAAGTGTTTCGCTGATGAATCACTGGTCATACCGCATACAGATGTGCACATAGAAGAGAGCTTAAAGTTTGTTGAAAAACCTGTGTGGATCGAGGATCGACAGGTTAAGAAGCTTCGAAGGAAGCATGTCCCTATTGTAAAGGTAAAATGGGATGCCCGTAGAGGTCCCGAGTACACGTGGGAGGTTGAGTCCACAATGAAAGAAAAGTACCCTCATTTATTTCAGTAAATCTTGAGGTCGAGATTTCTTTTAAGGGGGTGAGGATGTAACACCTCGAAATTTCATGTCCAATATTTTATCGACACGTGTCATGGGCTTAAAACGTGTAAAGGATTTATTTGAAGGACTAAAGTTGACAAACAAGAAAAGTATGTGAATATAAGGGTTCAAAATGTCAACAATGGATAAATATACCTTACAATAACCCTACGTGGTGTTTATACCCTAAAACGAATGAATCATGGATCATACGAAATTAATTGTGAAAGAAAGTGAGAGGTTACAAACTACAGGGGTTAAATGTGTCAACATGTTTAAAGTATACCTATGAGTGGCCTTTTAACAAACCCGGAGCTTTGTAACGGTTAATTATGCTCATTAGAATGCATGATAAAAATCTCACCAAGTTTCGTTATCATATGAGAAAGTTATGATAAAATTCGTATACGAAGGGTTAAAAGAATCGACATGTTAATTAACACCTCTGAACGACCTCGTTATAAAGTCCAAGACCCTAATGTATATTGTAAACATCTGATATACTCAAATTCAGTAAATACTATCAATGATTGACCCATAATTTCAAGGGTGGACTCTTACGAAGAAATGCACGATTAAACCTTCGCTTATGGTTTTCCTTTAAAGTCCAAGAAAACATTTCAAAATGGTAGGGTACATAACTGTTCAAGACCCCAAATAAGAGTCCCCATACTGATAATTGAGGCTAAAATTCGAAATACACTGGTTGCCCTTACAAAGCTCGAAAGAACAAAAGATTTTTGCCTTCTGCAAAGGCCTTACGGACCGTAAAGGACCCTCTTACGGTCCGTAAGCCTTCACCAGCGACATTAATTCGGGCAGGGGCTGTTATAAACGTCCTAACCGACTTATAATCGATTTTCCACATCTTTGGATGACCCCTACATGCTTTTTAGACCTAGGGGACATCTGTGGATGATCCATGGCCATTGCTAGGCTTGTGTGTCAATGATCTAAGTGAGATTAAACACTATAAAAGGCCTCTTGTTGCAACCATTTTGTTTACTCATTCCTTCTGCATTTCTGGAGCTTCCTGGAGCTTAAGAGCAGACCCTAAGCCTTCCTAATCGTGCATAGGACTTCTGTAAGTATGCTTAACCTTTCTTAGTTGAGTTTTTACTTAGTTTTAGCTTAAAAGTCAAACCGTCGTAATTACCGTTTGACTTAGCGATTAATCATTGATGGTCCAGTGATTAGTCGAATTGAAGGTAGTTATAAGATGGTAATTATGTGGGCATTAAACCCTTAAAAGGGCACCCTCTGATTCCCACTCTAACTAGACCATTTGTCGGGTCAAAGTTGATTAGAAAAAGTCAACAGAATGCTAATCTTCGAATTAAAGCATAATTAACAATGCAGAATGCGTATAACCTATTTTATCACTCATATAACTTGGTAATAAGTATAATAACTGGTCTAAGCTTGTTTGATCCGACAATTTTCTGTTTAGACCCGGTTCGAAACCGAAAGTCGCAAAACTTTGACTTTTGCTTTGACTTCAGTTCTGACCCGTTTTAGTATGATTTGGAAATGCCTTAGAGCTTCCTTAGGACCAGGTTACATACTAGTATAACCCTCTGTGATTATACACCATGGTTCATTAGTTATCCAATTAATATGCATGATTCCGTTAATTTCCTATATGTTGACCATTATGCCCTTTTCACCATAAAATGTGATTTTTAAAAATGTAAAAGAGTAGAAACCTTAGTTACTGAATTATAAACTTGTACCCAAAATTTGACATCAGTTTGAGGTGTAGATTGAGAGTTATGTTCATTAGCGTAATTAGAAAACTTTTTAGCGATTAAACGGCATAATTAGCATATAGCCTATTTAAACCCACTTTTTGATATCAAACTTTTTACCCACTGATGTAATATATTATTTTGGGATTTTTGAAGATTTTTAATTAATTTTAGGCTGAGCATAACTTAGAGTTATAAGCTTGATCCGGTAATTGTCGGTTTTGCCCTTTTGGGCTATAAAATGAGTTTTACATATCTTTTTGACCCCAAAGCTTTTGCTACTGATTTTATATGATAAATACATTATTTTAAACCTTCTAGAATAATAAAAATATCAGCTTTCTATATAGAACCCGGAAATGGCTCCTAATCGCCTTTTTAAGCGTTTTTCACGCATAGTATATACTAAAACTATTTTAAACATATAAGGGTTGATACCTACTGATATTTTAGGTAAATTATAATATTTTAACAGTAAGCAAAATTTGTTTAACTCAGACTTCAGTTTTGAGCTTTTCGGCTTATGTGAAATTACCAAAATGCCCCTACGGTGCATAGTTTGGTTATAACTGATAAATTTCACATATATACTTTACCCGACTGTTATAACTTATTAAATTAAGTATTTTTGCTGATTATATCAGACCTGTAACTCAGGTTAATACTTAAACTCTTTTATAACCTTGTAAATGACCCAAATGCCCCTACGGGGCATAATTTGTGTTTAAATTCATTTCGGGCATAATAAAAGATATCTTACTGATGTCACAACATATTTGAGGCATATTAACTTAGGAAACTTGTATATGGCTCTTACGGTTACCCGTTACGCGTCTTGCGCGTTCGGTTCGGTTTATGTAACTAGTTTGCATAAATTAGCCGAAACGGGTCAAACCTTATCGTTTTTATCTCAAAATTCAGAATGTCTATAGTATACCCATGTTATGTAAGTCTTCAAACTTGTCGGGTCTAAATCACATTCTATTCCGGTCTTCGCTAAATCGTGCGTACGAACCGTATCTTTAAAACTAACCGGTCTAAGATTAGGCTTAATTAAAGACCCGTTAGGATTCTAATAGGTTATTATAAACCTTCGTTCCAGAATAGGAGGACCAGTAAAAGCTACTTGCATTTGCTGTTTGTGAATTATACTTGCAAAGGTAAATACTTTTAACTTATTTTCCCTTATACGGGCTTGGGGTACGGTATATAAAATACCGCTTGGTCGGGCATTCGACCTTAACCGATTGGTGGTTAAGTATTATCTAGATAACCCGTTTAAATATGTTTTGTTTGCTTAACGCCTTTGGGGGGTTAATGACCATGTCCCGGATATCCTTGGCATCATTTTACGAAATGTCCACGACCTAAGCGCGGGGTGTAGGCGTACACCCGTCAGTGCATAAATAAATAATGTGGTGTGTCTATTGATCTTTAACCCGGCACGAACCGGGCTACTGAACGCATAAGGAACATGTAATCCTTTTACAAGTTTATATATTTAAATAATTATCCCAAGTTATAAAATGTTTGTGCCACGTGCATCCAAATCAATTTTTAATCATTTTTAAAATGAGTCGGTTAATTGTATTTACCAGTGTAAACTGACGTATTTTTCCCCAAAAGATTAAGTGCAGGTACTACTCGTAATAGGCTGGATTTCTCCTTAGCATCAATAAGAGTCTCGCAAGCTTAAGATGCCCAAAGTCTGTTGAACTACCGTTTCCATTTCATTTTGATCCACCTGTGGATAAACTTTCGACTGTTGTGATACTTGATATTACAATTTATTAAAGTTGAAATATATCTTTCATTTGCTTCCGCTGTGCATTTTAAATATTGTGTTGTTTGACTGTAATGTTACCAACCACGTCATGATACTCCCCACCGGGCCCACCGGTGATACGTGGAAAGTCTGGGTGTGACATGAGTATATGTGTTTTGGGCATGTTTGAACAGGTTTGAGTATATGTGTTTTGAGCATGTTTGAACAGGTTAAACGACCATTTGCAGCTGCAGCAGGTTTGAGTAAATGTGTTTAGGTTTTACAGCAAGTTAATACTGTTAAGTGCTTTGCAGCAGGTATGTGTTTTGCATACTGCAGCAAGTTTATATTGCAGGATATTTGAGATTGATGGATATATGCTTGTAGCCAAACAGCTAATGTATACAGCTAATGTTTGAACCTCCACTAAGCAGTTTATGATATATGCTTGTAGCCAAACATGTAGATACATGAAATTGATGGATGAAATATGACCAATTCATATTAAGATGATTGTTGCAAGCTGTTTACAGTTCCAAAGATGATTGCAGCATGATAGTTTGATATAGGATATTTTGATATAGGTTTGATTGTTGCAAGCTTTTTACAGTGCCAAACATGTTTCCAGTTCCAAAGTTTCTGCATCCTTTGACTTTGGCTGGTCAAACTTTTTTGGCTGGAAGGGTTTTGGTTACTGCAGGGGGTAAGGAAGCAATGAAATACTTAAAACGGGGGGTAATACTATTTCTTACAACAAAGTATAAGAGGTAATAAGAAATGACAATTTGGTAATTTAAGAGTGGGGGGGTAATACGTTTGTTTAGAACAAACCATATGGGGTAATATGAAAGGGTAAGATAGTCATTTCACATTCCATTTAACAGACTGTAAACAAAAGTTGACAGCAGGGGGTAATTATACGACATAACAACAACGTTGGGGAGTAAAATTGCAATTATTTCCAGGGAGGGGTCAGAGTGCCAATTGGCTTAAACCCTAGGGGGTAAAGTTGCAGTTTACTCGAATGATTATTATAATAAAAAAATGTTTTGATTTCTTCAATATTTTTATCATTATTAGGGGCTGTTTGGCTAAGCTTTTCAAAATGACTTATTTGCTTATTTGCTTTCTGAAAAGCAAATAAGTCATTTTGAAAAGCTCAATTTTAAAGCTTTTCAAAATGACTTATTTGCTTTTCAGAAAAGCAAATAAGCAAATAAGTCATTTTGAAAAGCTTAGCCACAACCCCTAACACTAATCATCAATTTGTTTACTTGCATCTGACAATATTTTAATATGTATCAAGCAATCATGTTAGTTTTTTTATACTTTAATATGGGACATTTACTTGTAGTAAAGAAATATATATGGATTGACATCAACTCATACTTTTCAAAATGAAGAGTTAATAATTTGAATTATTTCTTGGCATTTATTTTGTCAATCTTGTTTCTAATTAAAATAATCAGGACCAAACTTGAAAGGATAAGAGAATCCCGATTCTTATTTAGTTTTTATTATTTTTTCTAACTAGGTTAGAACCCCGTGTATTACACGGGTTGAAAAAATATAATTTTATATACCAAATAAAAAAAATATATCTTAAAAAATCTTGTTTATTACACAGATTGAATAAATGCAATTTTATATACTAAATAATAAAACAATATATATTTAAAAATCTCATTTATTACATTGGTTGAATAAATGTAATTTTATATGTTAAAAAATAAGAAAAAAATTATCTTTAATAACCTCGTGTATTGTACGGGTCGAGTAAATTTAATTTTATATATTAAATAATGAAAAAAGTTACATTTTTAAGAAACTCACGTGTTATACGGGTTGAACACATGTAATTTTATATACTAAACAATAAAAAGTTATATCTTTATAAACCCTATGTATTATATAGATTGAATAAAGCTAACTGTATATACTACACAATAAAAAAGTTATATTTTTAAAACCCCGTGTATTACACGAGTTGCATAAATGTAATTTTGTATAGTAAAAAATAAAAATGTTATATCTTTAAAAAACAATCTTTATTACACGGGTTGAATGAATCTAATAAAAAATTATATCTTTAAAAAAACTAATGGATATACTCGATATACGATGGATGAGGTGATTGCGGTGATGGTTCTTATAAATGTCACGTAAACATAGTGATTATCGTATTTGAGTTGAGAATTGAACACGAAAATAAAAGTATTTCCAATCGATGGTTCAAATGCTTTCATATTTATAAACTTGACAAACATCACAAGTTTTGATCATACATAAAACAAAATTTTGTTCGGATATCAGAAAAGTGTCTTAAAATATCGTTTTATAATGGTTAAATCTTTGTTATTAACTATTTGATATTTTATTTACTTAACCCGTATAATACACGAGGTTATAACCTAGTTTTATATAAACTAAATACAAATACGCAAATCTTCTATTGATGATATATTTGTTTGGATGCATGCCTGACTCTTTTTATTATAAAAAATGAAATTATCAATGAGATTGTATCGGACTCAATTATAAATAACACGAAAATCTTACCACCCTTGTAAATGGATCAAGTTGACCTGGAGATATTCCTATCGTGCATTCAGTCCAAAATTAAGTTCACTTTATAAGTTTGAATATCCTAAATTTCATATATATTGTTATTAAATAACTTTTTTTTTTGTTGGCAGTTAAATCATTTACATTAATTTCAGAATAAATAATTTTGAAATCTGATAAATATTTTAAAATATTATATTATCTCCTATATGAATTGTTTAAATTTTTATTAAATTTAATTGTATAATTATCTTTTAATTGATATTAATTATCTATAAAAATAGATGACTTCAATGAATGACATGTGTCCTTTTATTGGTTTCTTTTATTATATAGTATAGATTCGTTATGATAAAAGAGGATGATACGTGGGATGCATGATACAAAATAAGATCTTTTTGTATATTTTGCTTTCGGGGTAAGGATTAAATAGAAATTTTATTTTGACTAGGAAGGATAGGAAGCAATAGAATTATAAAATGTGACAAATTTTACAAAAAAGAGAAAGGGTATTTTAGTCAATCGTATCATTTCTTCTTCCTTCTTCTCCCCAGTAACTTCAAAACCCACCATTTTCAAAACCCACCATCTTCAACCTTTTCTTCACTTACTATCTCAATAATCACTACATTATAGTGCGATTTTCATCACCAATCAATGATTCAAACACCGATCAACGTGTTCTTCAGCTTTTTTGAAGAAAACCCAGTTTAATTTCATACAAAATCTCATTTTTCCCGTGATTTTGAAGATAATCACTCGATACGTTTCGATTCGATCGCTGATAAGTGTTTCTATCATTCAAATTTCGTCAATCGTTGAAAAAATCGGCTTCGATCCATGTAGGAAATTCTTTAATTTCATTTTTACGATCTGGGTTTTTGATTTAGTCATTGCGTTTTACGATTTTGGCGGGGGTCCGGGGGCAGTGCCCCTAGTAGCAGGGTCCAAGGGGCGGTAGTAGCCCCTGGCGGGGTCCAGGGGCAGAGAGAACACTTTCTTTGGTGTTTTTAGGCCATTGCGTTTTAGAACTAATACATTTTTATGTGTTTTCTGACCATTGCGTTTTAGAAAAACACATTTTTGAAGTGTTTTTAGTCATTGCGTTTTAGGTAAAACACATTTTTAGGTGTTTTCAGTCCATTGCGTTTTAGAGAGAACACTTTCTTTTGTTTTTTTAGGCCATTGCGTTTTAGAAAGAAGACATTTTTAAGTGTTTTCTGGCCATTGCGTTTTATAAATAAGACATTTCTTTGTGTTTTTGGTGCATTGCGTTTTAGGTAAAACACATTTTTATGTGTTTTCAGTCCATTGCGTTTTAGAAAACAGACATTTTAAGTGTTTTCTGGCCATTGCGTTTTAGAAATAAGACATTTCTTTTTGTTTTTTGTGGATTGTCTTTTACGTAAAACACATTTTTATGTGTTTTCAGTCCATTGCGTTTTAGAAAGTACAATTTCTTTTGTGTTTTTAGGCTATTGCGTTTTAGAAATAAGACATTTCTTTGTGTTTTCTGGCCATTGCGTTTTACAAATAAGACATTTCTTTGTGTCTTTGGTGCATTGCGTTTTAGAAAAATGTCATTTTTTAGGGTTTTTTTTCATTGCGTTTTACGCAACTGGATTTTTTCCATTGCGTTTTATGCAACTGAGTTTTCGAAAATTTTTTTTCGAAAATATAGCAATAGTATACTCGTTTTAAAGATAAAAAAACGCTCGTTTTTTGTGCAATCTTTATAAAAAAATAATGTCGTATGAAAGAGTTATTAACGTTTAAAAAATTGGGGTGAATTGGAGGAGAGATAAACTATTGCCTTGGATTGACTAGAATGCCCCTAGACAAACTCACGCGACTCCTTTTTTTCCTTCAATTTTACTCATTTAATCTTAGCCCTTGATTAAATTAATGGATGGTCAAGATTACTTCCTAGGCTTCTTACCCAAATAAACTTCCTATTATATCCTAACCCTTTGCTTTCGTCCGCTTTCAAGTTATAAGGCCCCCGCTATTCACTATGTGTATATGATATTCTCGCACGCTTAGTTGCGGGTTTTTGGACATTATCGGTCTGATTCATTACAATACCAGTACTATATCGACACTTGGCATAGTAATCGTTTCCAATCGACACGTGTTTTAAATCGATTGAGAACCCAAAAAACGAATACCCGTACCGGTACCGTTGTTGTTTGGTCGGTATCGGTCCGTTACGATACTGGTACAGACACTCGATATAGCTTATGATACCAAAAATGTACTTTATTGCGAATATTACTTTGTGTTCAATTATTTTATATCGCCACGTGGAGAATTCTATAAAAACGAATACGGTACCGTTACCGATGTTGTTTGGTCGGTATATGTTCGGTTTGTGATGAAAAAAAATCAATTATATATAACTCGTTTGAATACTGATGTTGTTTGGTCAGTATATGTTCAGTTTGTGATGATAAATAAAATCAACTATATATGACCCGTTTGAATACCGATGTTGTTTGGTCGGTATATATTTGGTTGTGATGATAAAAAAAATAAACTATATATGACCCGTTCAAGTAGAATTTTTATCGAATCGTACATAATAATAGGCAGATGATGACGTTAATAATAAAAAAAAACTATACCGATGTTATATGATACCGGTACCGATGTTGTTCAAACAGTATCGGTGATAATAAAAAAAATCAATAAAAGTTAAAATTAAAGAAATATATTTAAGCTTAAAAGTAAATGTAATATTTAATAAAAATTACTATTCATGGAAAAAGAAACACTATATATTATTATAAAAATCACACCACTATTCATATTGACTTTCAAATTATATATACTAGTGGGATTTCCGTGCGCTTCGCTGCGGGCCTTTGGTCATTATCGATCGGTCTGGTTTATTATAGTACCAATACGATACTGACACTTGGTATAACAATCGTTGCTAGTTGACACGTGTTTTACATCAACTAAAAACAATAAAAACAAATACTTGTACTGGTATCGGTGGTGTTCAGTCGTATCGGTTCGTTACGATACCGGTATCGTACAAACACTCAATACAGCTTACGATACCAAAAAATACTTTATTGCAAATATAATTTTGTGTTCAATGAATTTTATACCGCCGCGTCGAGAAAATTATAAAAATGAATACGGTACACTTACCAATGTTGTTTGGTTGGTATATGTTCAGTTTGCGATGATATAAAAAATCAACTATATATGGACCGTTCGAATAAAACTTTTATCGAATCGTACATATTAATAAACACATGATGATGCTAATTATAAAAAAACTATACTGATATACGGTACGATACTGATGTTGTTCAAACAGTATCAATAATATTAGTAAAAGAAAATTATTAAAAGTTAAAATTAAAGATATATGTTTAAGGCTAAAAGTAAATATAATAGTAATCTATTGCAATATTGAAATGATAAAAGTATGGAAAAAACTATATATCTTATTATAAAAATAAAATTACTATTCATGATTACTTTTCAATTATATAAACATACAAGTTGGATTCCTCTACGCGTTGCGGCGGCTTTATGTCAGTATCGGTTCGGTTGATTAAAGTACCATAACGATACCGACACTCGGCACAACAATCAACTCGTGTTTACATCAATTGAAATCCATAAAAACAAATACTCATGCTGGTACCAGTGTTGTTCAGTTGACATCGGTTCGGTTCATTGCGGTACCAGTAATGTTCAGTTGATATCAGTTCGGTTCATTGTGATCATAAAAATGATATTTTTTTTAACATATTTAAGGTTAAAAGTAAATATAATAATGAACTTTGTTATAATATTGAAATGAAATAATAAATATATTGAAAAAGCTATATATTATTAAAAATTAAAGGTACTATTCATAGAGTCTTTCCAATTATATATATAGTAATAATAGTAATAGTAATAGTAAAATTACCCACGCATTGTGGTATCGATATGATACTAGCACCCAGTATAACAACCGAAAGAGAAAAGCATAAAAATAAATTCGAAAGAAAAGTTTATTGAAGTTTAGGGGTTGTTTGATACCCGGTAAATTATTCGAAAGAGAAAAGCATCAAAATAAAGTCGAAAGAAAAGTTTATTGAGTTTAAGGATTTTTATTTGACAATTTATTAAAATTTATAGTCTAAGAAGCAAACTACAAGGGGGTAAAAGTGTAAAAGGTGTGGATACTATCCATCAATCCACACATTTTAATAGATACAAGCAATATCGATATGGCAGCAATATGATATGAATATCGTTCAATATGCATGGCCAGAGAAATGAAGACCGTATACTAAACTAGATCAACATTAGCCTCTCCACAGTGATAAGAGAGTTCTCTGTGCAACTAAGCTCTGAAGTGTGACCAATGACGGATCCAAGAATTCTTTACAAGGGTTACTTTCGGTTTATTATCATTAATTCTCACTATTTTCCCCCAAATTATACATGGTTTCAACTAATTTTTTCCATTTTTTCCAAACCGAAGGAGTTCCTGGGAACCCCTAAAAAACCTGTGTATTCGCACTTGAGTGTGACTAAGAACATGTTATGTGTGAATGGGCAAGAATTATTTGTTGGTGAGAAGAGTATTTATACTTATATTTAGAGTTGATGTGCATTTTTGGCATTTGTGTTGTAATAGTGGAGCTACATCGTATTGGGATACCTTTGGCATGAGTCACGTCTTACACCAGTTAAATGGTCATCATGGAGCATCAAGAACGTCACCACAAAGCAATAAATAAGGAACATAGGTATCCGAAGTTAATGTAGGGCCACCGATGATATCCCATGCTCTTAGTGTTTCGCTATATACATGGATAGTTAAATACATGTACCATGTAGGTCAGGTTGGGACAAGCGTTGCACTATACCATGTGGTCTAGTTATGATCTGTAGTCATTAGAACATGGTTGAATATGTGTGAACCTTATGGTAAGTTAGGAGGCGAGGCCATAACCTATGTTGAACCATGTGGTTATTAGGGAGTGGGGTCAAAACCATGTGGCTATTGTGGCTATCTAGAGTTGTGTGCCTGAATGTTTAATGGCCCGAGATCATTGATCATGAATCAAAGTATGTTCTTCAATGTAACATGAAACTACGACGTTATCCTGTCGTGTCCCATTTCGACATTTTGCCTAGTTTATCGGGGAAAATGATGGACATACCCCTGCAGTCATTTGCAAAGTTGTTTTTAATATTGAAGTATGAAATTAAATGTGCAAGTAGTATTCAATTCTTATTGCCCGCTTGAGAAGTGGGTGTGATGTTTGGATGTAATTTGAGACATTCGTTTATCTGTTGAATTTATAATGCATTTCTTCCGCTGGTTAAAGTGTTGTATGAAACTCATCTATTAGTTGAAAAAGTAGTCCATTCCTAGAAGCTATCATACCATTTTCTCTCTAGCGAACCAGAGTTTGTATGGACATATGACACCTCACGTGCATCGACTAATGCTCTACATCGATAGCACTACTATAAACAACCATAAGATTATCAAGGTCTCCTAAACTAACGTATCATCCTATCCTACTTGGGATATTTAAATCGAAAGGGGGTTTGACATTTAATATTCTTTGCGTGAAACATGACTAGGTTATAGTTAATGATGGTCGATAAGGGCTAGCGAGTTCATTATTCTCTTCGCCTATCGATTTCGCCCCTCGGCCATTATTTGTGCTTTGACACTCTTGATAGTAGGCTACACTATAATGTAGAATTATTTAGCTTGTATATATGGATGACAATGGGTTGGATATTTACCCGTGGTTGTAAAATTTGTCCTAAACCTAACCCATTACCAATAGGGTATTTGTCAGATATTTACCCGCGGGTATCGGGTATACCCGTTAGTGTTTTAAGAAAATACCCCTTAGAATTTTAATGTATATGTATTTTATATTTTCCATTACAATTTTATGTTTTGAAATCTATACAATATATTAATTATGATAAATAACATAAATATATCATCACCATAAAAATATTTAATATATATATATATATATATGTGTGTATATATAATAATATTAAACTCAAAAAATAATTTTGTACATCAGGGTTGGGTAGTATACAAAGGACTTTTTTTTCCTAAGAAGTCTATGTAGTCATCATTGTTTTGGATTTAGAAAATGATATTTTGGGTTGTTTTGGAATAATATTATATAGAAAAAAATCAAATATAACAATTTAAAACACAATGCAATGTGTTATAAGCATGAAATTCAAAACAGAACTAAAATACATTACTTAACACTTAAAACACACTACTTAATGTTCTTGGCATGGTGTTTTAAGTTTTAAGCCTAGAATACATTGCTTGTGTTTCTAATTGTTACATTTGATGTTTTTCTATATAATACCATGCCAAACAATCCAAAACATCAAGTCTAAGTCAATACTAGAGCAATTAATATGTGAGGGATCTTGTGTGTTTATACGAGGCAGTTAAAAAAAGTACTGAATATGGCATTGTCTCAATAAGAGAGGGTAATTTATACGCTATTTACCCATATGACTTTGTGTATATAGTGTTAACAATCATTTTCCCTTTAGATCGGTGTCAGGGGATGACTGTCATGTTAAGGTCAGAGTTTAGATGGGGTCCGTTGGTTGAAGATTTGATTCTCCGGCTTCTAGCCCTCGTAGATGTGAGGTTATACCACATGTGGCAATTGTGTAAAAAAGAGGGGTTATAGGGGGTTATATAACTTGAGTGTGTAGTGGGGTTATACCCTTTCATTTATACATATATATGTATGTATATATAGGGGAATTATAGAGAGAAAACCCACTTAAGTTAAGAAAACTCAAGAAAACCTTATGAGTAAAATGCACGAATAGTCCATGTGGTTTGGTGAAATTTCACATTTAGTCCCCAACTTTTCAAAATTACACTCTTAGTCCCTGTGGTTTGTTCGTTTGTTACACAGATAGTCCCTAAAGCGGACGGAGGTTAGTTTTCTCAGTTAAGTGGGTGTGAAATGATAAAAATGCCCCTAATATAAACACATATAAACCTAATTAAAATGGGGTCCACCACTCTATTCATCTTCTTCAGTTACACCAAACCTAATCCCCACATCATCTTCTTCAAAGATCACGCACCACCTCCACCACCATCAACAACCTCCACTTGTAAATTTCCACAAACAACACTTCAGATGCAATAAGCACATCGGATGTAAATTTCCACAAACAACACTTCAGATGCAATAAGCACATCGATGAAACCAATGGATTTGACACCGAAGAAACCCATATTGAGGTTTCGGCAATGTGCGGCTGAGGATTACAGTTCCATCCAAAATCGTTTAACACAATTTTTTCTCTGTACATAAAAAGTCGTAATCGCTGGAGAACGGTTACCCAACGGCCAGAGGACGATGGTTGGGAACGGTTACCCAACGATTGGGACGTCGGAGCCGGAATCAACAATGTATGACTGATTTCTCCGGTGTCAACGTCGCTCTTGAATCAAATCCTCATTAGAGGTGTGTAAGGTCACTGATTTTGGTTCTAAATCATCTTCTTCAAATTTCCACAAACAACACTTCAGATGTAAATTTCCACAAACAACACTTCATTCGTTTACGTGATTTAGGTGTTCATAATTTGTTGTTAATTTGGGGGTGGTGTTCAAATTGAGCATGATTTGTTGAAGATTACAATGTTCTTTGAAAACTTATCATTTCATACGTTTACTATATATATGACTAATCTTTGTTTCTAGAGAGAAAGTGTGATTCATTTGCTTCTCAAGCCACTCTTTTTCATTAGTTATTAGTTGATTATTGATAATAAAATATGCAAATAGTGAAGCAAAATATTCCACTTATCCAATCATAATATATTGGAGGAGATGTCAAAGCCAATATCATTTTAATATTTGTAAGTGGAGACCTTCTAGGCCCACCTTCTCCACAAACCTAACCCCACATAACACCTCCCTTCTTCAACACCTTCATATCTACTTCTTTTATGCATTATTTTATTTTACAAATGGTTATAAATCAATTAAAAAAAACATTCGACTTTGTTTTAGTGCTTAATGCAATTTAAAAATGATCAAAAATATGATTGAGTTTTGCCAAAAGTTTAATCTAGATCATATAGAATGACAAATTGACAACCAGCTAATATCATATTATTATACTGTTTTTTTCTTCAAACGTAAGGATTTTTTTTTTAAATTTGTAGTTAAGTTATTATACAAATGGGTCTTCATATACAAAATATCTTTAACGTAAGAAGTGAATGAGGATATTTTCCCCCTACTTATTAAGCACATATTTTAGTCACAAAATCAAAAAAAAAAAAAAAAAAGATTTTACACTAGTACTCTACAAATTACTATACTACTGTAAAATCATGATTTGTTTTTACATTTTGCAATTAAACGTCATTATTAAGAAGTAGGAAAAAAAGATTCCGCATTCACTTCTTACGTTAAGGGTATTTCGTATGTTAAGAGTCATTCTTTGTAGAATAGTAACCACGTTTTAAAAGTGTTCCTATTAGGTCACTCAAGTTTCAAAAGTGTTCCAATCAGGTCACTCAATATTCATTTTTCAAAAAAATTAAGGGTTTTTTCATCCATTTCATAAGTAACCATGGTGATCTGGATTTTTGTTTTTTTTTTCCCTTTTATTTGATGCTAACTTCGATTGATGACGTGGATTGTAACTTGTTTTTTTAATTTTTAATGTAATTAAAGTGTTTTTATTTTTAATATAAGAGTCATTCTTTGTAGAATAGTAATCAAGTTTTAAAAGTGTTCCTATTAGGTCACTCAAGTTTCAAAAGTGTTCCAATCAGGTCACTCAATATTCATTTTTCAAAAAAATTAAGGGTTTTTTCATCCATTTCATAAGTAACCATGGTGATCTGGATTTTTGTTTTTTTTTTCTTTTATTTGATGCTAACTTCGATTGATGACGTGGATTGTAACTTGTTTTTTTAATTTTTAATGTAATTAAAGTGTTTTTATTTTTAATAAATATAATTTCATATATTAAAATAGTCCGACCCCAACATCTTATTCTTCATTTTTTTCTTGACACATAGAAAAAAGGACATGACTCGATTTGAATTTTAAGTTATCTAATTGGGATAAAAACGATACAAGTGACCTAATTAGAACACACTTTTAAAACTTGGTAACTATTCTGTGACATATTCCCTTGATCTTTTCCCTTAACATTTAACCATCTATTATTCTCCTATCATATCATTTCGTACTTGTTTATTAAAACATCTAGAAAATACGGTTATTGGTACATATTCATATGTATTTTGATTTGATCGGTTGAAAACATGTTTTATGTTACATTTTAATTTAATGGGCTGTAATGTAATTGCTATCTTATTAGGTTCAGTCTCTCTAGCTGTTTAAAGCCCACAAACTAAAATTTAGTGTATATGACCAACACTTTCAAATGGATCCTACTGGTTAAAATTCTTTGACCCATGTAAATTGTGATCTTGGGCCAACTTCAACTCTAATTCTGCCACTGGACTGCAGTTAAGTGAGATCAGGAACATGGCCCATTAAAGTTCAATTTTTATAAAAATTATACAAAAACTTAGAAAAAATATAAAAATAACATGATTTATGAATAAATTACCATCTAAGCAGTAACCACTGTCGTTCTTGTTGCTGTCGCTACTGTTGTTGTTCTGGTTGTTGTTGTCGTCGTCGTCATCGTTCAAAAACCTTTTAATGTTGGATAACAACTACTATTACATCAAATAACTGCATCTAAGAAAATAAGTGTATTTACATAAGGGCACACTTGTGAAAATTTGTAACTATTACTTGTCAAAAAAATATGTTAATTGTTGTTTGTGTTAGAGTTTCAGTTTACTAAAATGATTCAGAGTTAATTACGTTTTTCGTCCCTGTGATTTGTCAAAAATCACTATATCAGTCCATTAGTTTAATAATTGCCAAAACAGTCCATGTGGTTTCACTTTCGTAACTATTACAATCCACTCTCACTAACGCCATCCAGTTATTATGTTAGTTTATTTGAAATGATTATGTAGCCTTAAATGAGATTGTTGTCCTCAAAGCATAAACATGATAATCAAGTTCCGAATATACACTTTACTTACAGGTTGCAACTTAAAAGATTAGCATACAAGGTCATATATAACTGATTTAGCATGTTATACATACAAAATGGCCACATAAAACTTACTTAATCACACTATCAAACTATCCAAATGTTCACTTGCATTAAAACTAAAAAAAATGGGCAAATAAAATACACACATCCGACATTTCGGTGTATACCCAGTTTAGGGAAGCTTGTATGCTCACGTTAACATGTAAAACTCGCGGCTAACTTGCACTCTCTGAATCTAGCTTAATGAAGTACGATTTGTTATCACAAAATAAAAAATAAAGCAATCTTTACCTATATGGACAAGTTCAACTATATTTACACAAAAGCATGTGTTAGAATCAAAGTGGTCATGATATTATAGTTAAGAGCTTTAATTATTGCATTTACATAAGTTCAAGATGAGTTTGATCCTTTTCAATGTCATTTTACAAGTTTGGAAAACACTTATGGAAGTATTAAGACCCTTGTTGAAAATTTGGCCAATCAACACATGATTTTGTCACTTTAGGCCAGGTCCAGTCAAAATAATCATTTTATTAAGAATCACATATGTTACAATCAAACGCTGGCCTTTCAATTAAGTGTTTGTACCAATGATTATAATCCATTTTCAATCATTAATTGATATTTATGACAAACTCTTTTATAAAATTACGCTTTAGGTTTTGGTTAAAATTATTAAGAACGCCAATCTCGAGTCGCAGCTAGGCTAGGTTGTCAAAGTTAAACCGAATCATGGTACATGTCTATATGTTTAAAACTAAATACAAAAGTTTTAACATTTTTCAATGATATGGTCCAAGCGGTAATTCTCTCAGCTACTTGGTGCATATGGAAGGCAAGAAACGGGCTAATTTTCTCCGACATAACAATTTCAGTTGCTCAAATGTTGAAAGATATAATGGCGATGACATTCATTTGGGGTGAAAAATAGATCAAAGATACAAGCTTTGGAGTGGCAAATTCTTTTAGAAAACATGTAAGAACTAAAAATAGGATGATATCTGCACTCGAATAACCCGGGTCTTTTAGTGCATGACATGGCGCCTTACCAGGGCCGGCCCGTAGGGGTGCGGGGTGGGCGACGGCACAAGACCCAAACCCTACGAGGACCCAAATCTTTTTAATTTTGTATAGAATTTACGTTGTATAAGATATAATATATACGCACTGAATCGAGAGATAACATAAATGAGCACTTGTATTAGTGGTTACTGCATTGCTTAAACAACAAGGAGACGCGGTTCTAATCTTGGCGTCTCCAAATTCTTTATTTTAGCTTATTTTTTGTTTTTTTTTTGTTAGTAGCATTTAATGCTTAATTTTGTCAACTGCATTTTTCTCTTTAATTAATAAATTACTTCCTAAACTTAGCTAAAAATAACTATTTAAATTACATCTACATACATTTTAGTGATTGATGAGTTTATATTAAATGAATATTTTTCTGATAGGGCCCAAATTTTATTCTCGCAAAGGGCCAATGTTTTTTTTTTTTTTTTTGTGATTTTCGGAGACGGCCATGCGCCTTACCACTAAACTTTGGTGGAGTTTGAACATATATATAGGGGCTGAACTCAAGAAAATCAGGGGGCGGGAATTTTTATGGAAAATCAATCAGGAAGGCCCGTCTTAATACGTATATATAATTTTTGAACGAAATAAGCGTAAATTTACACTACTGAGCCAAAAATAGGAGTCCGTTAAAAGCTTAGCAAATGACTACAACAACATTATCTCTTGATAGGAGAAAATGATATATAATGTAATTATAAGTTATAACATTATATAGTTTTTTCTTTAAAATGAGGGCCCCAAAAGTTTAACGGCCTTAAGCAATTTCTACAAAGATGGGCCGGCCCTAAATGGAGAAAGAAACCAGCACGTTGAAATACCATAAACATTGAAAACTCGACTTATCTAACAACATCTAGACTTTATGTTTTTACCATAAAAAAGAGTGTTAAAGTTCAGCTTGTACTATTTTACCTAATTTTGACTTATCTAACAACATCTAGACTTTAGTTAACCTTAATTTACATATATTTATTTATTTTAAAATTTTAATTGTAAGAATGATGGTGCTTTATACATTAAATTAAACTAGCAGGATACCCGCGCCATGCGACGGGAGTGACACATCGTATTGCGATACTTGTTTTTTGTAGTTTTCTTATTCATGTAATATTTATTGTAACATCATTGTGACATATATACATCAAAAGAGAAGTAATCGGGTAATCCATTTCATTGTGTAGTGCATGGTTCGTCGGTGCGGTTATTATCCTCAACCGAAGCCGAAACCAAAGTCATTGGTTAGTCTATTTTATTAATCAATCGGTTTTCAGTTAATCATTTCAGTTTATTCGGTTAGATTGACGGTTTTTGGTTTGGTTTATTTAATGTCTGTTAATAGCAAAAACAAAACTTAGGCTAAAACTAGCTTTGAAATACATGAAATTGAGGTATAAATACATGAAATGAAAGTATAAAATATATGAAATGAAGATATAAAATACTAAATATATGAACTGGGGATATAAAAGGAAGAAATATATGAAAATATGAATGATTCAGTTCGGTTCAACTAATTTTGGTTAAACGAGAGTACAAAAAAATTGCTAACCGGTTTTTGGTTATTTCGGTTTTTAGTTAATTCAGTTTTTGGTTTATTTCGGTTTGGTTTCGTTTGTTTTCGGTTTGGTTTAGGTTAACGATTTAGTTATTGCTCACCGATAACCGATTTTGGTTAATGACCGATAGGTGCACGCGCGATGCGGCAAGAAACACAGACATTGCCATAGTGTGCATTGTTCAGTTGGTTAGATTTTTATCCTCAACCGAAATCGAGGTCATCGATTAGTCTATTATATCAACCAATCCGTTTTCAGTTAAGTGGTTTGGTTTATTTAGTTAGACTAACGATTTTTGGTTTGATTCATGTAATTTCAGTTAATAGCCAAAACTAAACTTGAGCTAAAACTTTTGATTAGAAATACATGAAATTTAGGTATAAATACATGAAATGGATGTATACGTACATGAAATGGAGGTATAAATACATAAAACGGGGGTATAAATATGAAATACATGAACTAAAGGTGTAAAAGCTAGAAATATATGAAAATATGAATGGTTTGGTTCAATTAAACGAAAAATTTGATAACCGTTTCTGGTTATATGATATTTCGGTTAATCAGTTTTCAGTTAATTCAGTTTTTGATTGATTTCGGTTCAATTCAGTTATTACTCACATTAGACAATGTTAATCACGCAACATATCATTTTTTTAATTAAAAAAAAACCCTCTTGAACCTTCAAAAGGTCAAACACAGTCCACCCCGACAACCGACTGGTTCATTTTATGCAACCGGTTCAGTTGATTGACCAACACAGTCATACCTAAATCTTAAATACCGCCAGTCTGACTAATCCCACTATGTTTAACCCATAAATCATTAATGCCCACCAACGGTTTGCCAAAACGCTCACCCCAAAACATGTTTGATAGATTAGATTTAGGTTTAAAAAATGCAATTTAAAAAAAGCTAATAAAAGGTTAAAAGGCACATACAAATCCATCTTCAAGATATATGATAGATACTCGAAAACAAGAGGCTGATTTATTGAAATAATAAGATAGTTGGCCCGATTCGAGAGGGGCTAATCTCCAATACAAAAACAGTAGATAATCTAAATAAACAAGACATTCCCCACTAGAACATGAAATGAAATACTTAAACGAAAAATAAAAGAGTTACTTACTAAACTTCAACCCCTAAATTAAGACTTTTGACTTTGACTCTCCACATCCAGATTTGAATTAGCAGGTTCGCAACAATATATCAATGAGCTTGGTGTCAGTATGGTTAACATGTTCGATAAAATAATCTTGGAGCCTTGAACCCTTTGATCAACATTTGGTTCCAAAACAATTTTCTTCTTGATCTAAAAAATGACCAAACATAAAAATCTAGTGAAAAGAATAAAAGCACCAAATGAACCTCAACTGGTACTAACCCAAGGATGTACATTAAGCATGCACGGTTCACATTTGCATTTCCGCGGCAAAAAGGACAATACTCAGCAAACATAACTTCTATCATGTTAGGGTATCTGTATAACAGTAAAGGAACATAACATGCACTTTTATTATGTTCCTTTTGGTTCCTTTTATTGTCTTTGATTAACTAATCGTTCTTGAGCCATTTGATTGCTTCTGAAAGTGCATCACTCAGGCTCTCCACCCCCAGCTGTTGGTTCAGTTCTGTTTATACATGAGGGAAAACATGAAAACATACCTTTGATTGCATCAGCACATGCTAGCAGAGAATCCAGATGGAGACGCAGCAATAAGATTTGACATGATTGTCATCTTGGTCTGGTTCCTCCTTAGGGTGCAATCTAATGATGGGGACTTAGAAAACCGAAAGGGTATCGGCTGTAGGAGATGGAGGTCGATTGATGTTATGTGTTATTAGGGTTTTTTTAATTGTGTAACTGAGTAACCCTTTAACCTCCACATAATTCTCCTTATATAAGCACCCAGGAGGAAACCTAATTAGTTAATAAGGGTAATATGGTCCATCAACAATTACCAACTAATTATTTAATAGGTTATTATATATTTTGATCTATATAATTTAAATGATTATAATGGCTACTAGATTAAATATTATACCATAATATATTTAATCTTACATTCTCCCACTTAGCCGAGTAATCATTTACTATGAGTATTAAAAAAGGTTAATTTGCACGGTAACCCCGACCGCGGAGGGGATCTCCCCTCCCAGTTCACTACCCGACAAAGATCCCTGGCAGAAAATATCCTCTGGTCGTACTCGAGTGGGATCGAACCCGAGACCTCTCCAAATGAGGGTCCCCGAGAGACTTTAGCAAGGATGTCGGTGGCCACTTGAGCTAGCCCAGATTAGATAAGCCTGATCAGGAGTTAACACTCATTTTAGCCTTAAACAAGTACTATAGCAGAGAAATACAGCCGTTGAATCATTATGCGACTCAGGACCCCCATTAATCATACTATAGCCTTAATTTAAAACCTAATCATTATGATCAAAATACGCATAAGCCCTTTGTTTGATTTGTAACTTTATTTGTCTATATGCCGTTATGCTAGCTTGACATATTCTTAGAGACATACAAAATCAAACTGATGAGGAAAATTAACTAATACTTAGTCATTCATAGTACGATATGCAGTTGCGCATGGCCATCAATTAATACCCGTCTCTGAGCTCTCTTAATAAGACTTATGGGTAATAGCCCTTCAGTTTTAGGATCCTGAAGCATATCATGAATGTATTCGATACAAAACTTAGTTTCCTCAATTCGTTCATAAACGAATAATTAATTGTGTATCGAAACTTAATGCAGCACCTCTTGAACTGTTACTATTCAAGGAGTCATGGTAACTGACTTTATCACACTAAGTCTTCAAAACATTAATTATATGGAGTTAATAAACTTATGAGTCCACTGATAAATTTCCAACAACATTTAGTGACTGTATTATGTCGTTATAACTTAGGTTGTTAATATCAGTGTATTATGACTCCTCCATGAAATAGGTTTTGTCTGCTGACATAAAGATATACCCGAAATTACATTTTGTCATCTTTGAATATCTCAAAGCTAAAGTAATAAACCAGTTTTAATTCTCACTTCTTCTTTAAATTATAGTCTCTCATTTCTTTTAAAGATATTGTAATACTCCATTAGATGCTTCACATTAATCTAGACATATCTAGTGTGTTGCAATGTGAGTAATATCTAAACGAGTATAGACTTGAACTTACATAAGGCTTCTAATTAATAAAGCGTAAGGAAATAATCTCATTTATCCTATTATCCTCTAAAAGAAGAGCAATATTGTTTGTTACATACGTAAGGACCCATTTAATGTTAAACTTATGGAACATAACTAATATCCCATTGGGTCTATCTCAGTATGTTATGATATCAATCACGTAAGAGATATCTCTGAGATGTATTATATCAAAGTTTGTGTTAACAATGCTTTGACTTATGTAACACATACTTGTCAAAAGAATGTCATCTATATAGACAAGTTTATCTTAGTTGCTCCCACTCATTTTGAGGTAGGGACATTAATCCACTTGGTTGTTGATGAAAATAATTACGTTAGCTTTTCATCACATTATGATGTTTGCATTAACCCATACATGGATATTATTGGCTTACAAATAAAGTGTTCTTTAACCTTCAGTTTGAAACTTTAGGTTGTTATCTAATGAACATGTAAATGTGTCAGCCATTTGTTATGGAAAATTGTTTATAATGTTCATCTAATGTAGCTTTAAACTATTATAAGCTACTAGAACAGTGATGATCCTCAAAGAAATCTTTGTTAGATATGTAATAAAGATTCTTTAATAATTTATCTCTTCCTAAGTACAACCTTTGACAATCAATCATGCTTTTGAGTGTCTTAACGCTTATATTAGGATTTGGTTTAGTTATGAACACTCTTAGGTAATTCAATCAAATCCCAAACGTTATACGAACACATAAAATCAGTTTTACTAGAAAACTGTTTTATTCCATTCAGAAGATTAATTGACACTAATGGCTTAATTTGAAGAGATGGGATCAGTAAACATTTCCAAAATCCATTTCAACTTTAATTAGGGAGGTTATGTAATCATCAAAGTTAGTAGGCTTTTAAACCTATATGACCTCCTGAGTTGATTATTGGGTTCGTTAGAAGTTTCAGTTTTATGGATTAGCTCTTGGTTAGGTTGCTATCATTTTCATTCTAAGTTTATAAGAGTTGGTGCAGTATGGTGTACAAGAGGTGTAATCGGAGTTAAATTCGGAGTGAAATTTAATGACACTCTTCCCCCCGCCTCTTGTATTCCTTGCAAATCATGATAAGGAATTTGACTGCTCCCACTGACCTTAGAAATCTTTAGGAACTCAGCATGCTTAGGATCAATATGTAACGACCAACAAATTCTAATAGAGAAACACAAATTAATGACGTTAGTCGTTGTGATTTCTCTTGTTGAGGATTATGTTAGTTCAGGTAAGAAATCTAAGTGTGCCCACAATTAAGCAACAATGAAACCTTTGTAAGAGTAGCATTAGATTTAAGGAGATAAGTTTTGATAGAACAGTGTCGTGATGGAGCAGTGTCTTGTACAAGAGGTGTAAATTGAAGTAATGTAAAATTTTTCACTCCCCCACCTCTTGCAACTATTGCAAGTTATTATTAAGACACTTAATGCTCCCACTGATCTTTAATATCTCTAGAATGCTACAAGAAAAGTTTCAATGAGCTACGTGACGTGGGAACCTATCACATATACGTTAGACTTTATTTGATTTCTTTAATGTCCAGATATCATAAGAAACTTTAGGGACATATTTAATAGAAATCTTATTAAGTACATACATGAATAGATTTCTTCTAAGAACGTGGGCCATATGCGACAAAATTTAGATACAAGTTGGTAGTCTTTAATTGATAAATGAATTATGTCTGAATATTCCATTTGGAATAAGTTCCACAAATGTCAATGAATGACTTATGATGGACCCATACTTATTCCTTAAGCCAAGTAATATTAAGGGCTGTAACGTCATGATTTAAAATCACTTAGAATGAGATTGGACAAAAAATCATCCTCATTAACCATGTCATGAGTTCTCATGAATTTTTGGTTATAATGGATGAAATTTATAAGTCTCATTTTCCTTTTGTCAAATTCTCATTTGCATGATGACAAAAGTTGTGAAAAAGTAAGGTATCATCTAGTTCCATCTTAGTAATGTTTCTATCCAGATATTTAGAACAAATAAGATGAGAGTTTAAGGTAAGTGTGACTTTATGTTGACTATGCAAACCTAAAAACCTTCATAACATTGCTTAATTATGATACTATATTCTGATTAATTTTCAGAATATATAAGGTATCGAAAAGCATTGTTAGAAGACTACTTATTTTGGTTCTTATAGCCTTAACATTTAATTTTGTCACTAACTCTCATGTTAGTTATTTGTCGAGTTCTGGTAAGGAAACGTATGGAACTAGAGTCAACTAATCATGTGTTAATTGGAATATTAAAATTATCAGACTTAAATATCATTAGTAAGTGACTACCTAATTAACTTATCCAACTGTTCTTCTGAATAATGGATAGTCTCGTTGCTTATGCCTAGTCTAATGACATAATTATGCATTGAGATTTTCCCTTTAAGAACCTTAAAGTTGGAATTTTGTACTTGTATTTTGTCTATGGACCTTAGAACAATCCTCTTTTAAAGTTTAAGTGGCTCTAAGGTGAGTAACAACTTATTTTCCAGCTTCAAACATTTATTTCTTTGTACATATGTTGCTTATCAACACACTCGTTATACTTTGGTACTTTTGAGTGTTATAGTTGATTTATAATGCATCAAAATTGTACAAGTGAAAATCTCAGTATGTAATGTACTGAAAAAATGTACTTATTTCCATGCGTAA
>JARYGA010040512.1:0-24135 GCA_030545235.1 Helianthus tuberosus
GTGTTTTAGTGATCTCCACTCTATTATTTGTGGGTTTTGAATGTGTTTTATGGCTAAAATTGTGATGTTTGATGACTTTGTACACTTTTTAGGAAAAATGGACTTTGTAGCCAAACCCCACCCTATACATACATACATACATACATACATACATACATACATACATACATACATACATACATACATACATACATACATACATACATACATACATACATACATACATACATATGTACGTGTGTATGCACGGTTATTTTTATATAATAAATAACTATTATGTAGTTCAAATTAAAATAATCACATCAATTCCATTGGAAAAATATTTTGAAGTGCGACTTTCATTAAGAAAAATAACAAGAAGCTACAAATAAAAACAACACCCAGAATTACACATCAACAACAAACCAATCTTTCTATGTAATATTCTTAATCAGTGACCAATTTTTAATCCATATGTACGCTAAAGAATTTATAACCTCCATGACTTTAACCGCATTAGCTTTTAGTGTATATTGTGTGTGTCCGCCATTATACGAATAGGCTAGATAGAGCATGTGTTGAATATTGTATAGTTGGGAAAGGGACGAGGGCTCATCCGCATGGATGAGTCATCCGCTCGAATGGGTGATCCATCCCAAAGTATCATGTCTATATATAGGAACTCATGTGTTTGAAGTTGATATGTTTTTGGAATGGATGGAGACCTCATATTTTCTCTCTAGCTTGTAAAATGATGCATGCTCTTTCGGTATTAATGAAAGCTTTCTACTTTTGATTATTCTTACGAAATATCTACCAAACTAGCTTTATTTTATCCAAACTTATGTCTAAACCATTGTTCCGGATCCTAAAAGTGGTATCAGAGCTACGGTACCGATTCAATCTATCTAGCAGTTGATTGAATCACCTACGCTCATGATTTGTGTAGTTTTAGACGTAAGACATCAAATTGAAGGTCAATTCATTGATGGATTTTGATATTGAAAACATCATTACATTCAAAATTGTTTTTTGTTCATGTCTTTTGAAGAATCATCATCAAATTCGAAGAAATAAAGATTTTGGATCGAAAAATGTGAACAAGTGTGTTCGAGCGAACGGGATAGTTTCAAGCGCAGGAGTGTCATATTCGTGCGATGGAGTCATTCATCCGCACGAATGAATCCTGATCCATTTGAAAAATTGTGTTCATCCGCACGAACCAGTTAGTCATTCACATGCATCAACTTTCATTCGTACGAATCAAGCTTTCATCCGCACGGACTAGCACTCATCCGTACTAACTAACTTCATGCGTTCCAAGTCAATCAGCTCATACGCACGAAGGATTCATCCGATCGAGAAATCTCACACACGAATGAGTCAAAATGTCTAAAAAAGGCATTTTTTGATCGTGGTGACGAGACGAGTGCCTAGAAAAAATTTGGTGATTGAAATTTTTTTCGAGATTTTAATGCCAAATACGGGGTTGTTCGGGGACACCGTCGGAGGCTTCGGAGAATGATTAAGAGGATGAGATTGCATAGTAGTAAAAATAGTGGGGTAGTCATGAAGAACGGTGTATAACATGTATCATTTGGTTAAGTGACTATTAATGGGCCAAAATAGAAATATCCGCATTGATGAAAAACACACTTTTATGGAGCAAAATAGCACATATTTCATATAGTTGAGTTTTTTCAGAGATTAGAGATGACTAAATTTGCCAAGTTTGAGGGGAAAATTCAGTGATGAGTTTAGAGAGGTCAGAATTTGCCAAAAATAAGGGGGAATAAAAATTTTCAAATATTAGAACATTTTTGGAAATTCAGAAGGGAAAAACATGCAACAGTATTTGGGTGGTTCCGATTACAAATTGGTTGGTGATGCAGCGTATCTTGATTCTTTAGTCCGTGATCATAGGGAAATTCAGATTCTTTAGACCGTGATCAGATTAATGTCTGAGGGTTTGAGTCTCGAGTATTCGAATTAGCCGATTAGCAACATTAGCGTTAGGAGGATGTATCAGTATTTTCGATACTTAAAAGATATTAGAGGGCTTTCAAAATTTTACCTAATAGTTTTATGATAGTCTAAAGTGTCCGAATGGATAATCTTTGAGCAGATGAGTTGTTTTTCAGACTAACTGCCAGGGAATGATGATGTTTGTTGATTAAGTTGCTGCCGGGACTAACGGAGAAGGCTATACATCTGTTATAGTGACTGAAGAGGAAGAATATGAATTTGATCGTAGAAAAATGTTTCTTAGATCACAATGTATTATCAGATGATTTGTTATCCGATGAAGATTTGCTGATTGTGAAGATTACCGTTTACATTGACAAATATTTGAAGATTGGTTGTGCATAAAGATGGTTGCGGAAGACGGGATTTCTGATTTTCGTGGTCAGGGCGTGATATAAGTTTTGATATATTTTTAAACACTTTTCACTCTTTTATCAAGCTTTAAATTTAAAAAAAAAACACGATATAACACTATCACTCTCTAAAACACGCTGGGCAAGTGCACCCATCGTTGGCGTAGTATAGTGATGGTAAGATACCGAGGTCGTCCAAGGGCACAAGAGCTTTGAATACCATAACATCGTCAACGTCTAATCTAACCAGGGGTGGACATAGACTTTAAATAGGGGTAGCCCCCGCTACCCCTTGACGCCCGGGTGGTAGTGTAAATTTAAAAAAAAATGACATTTTTTTTTATTTCGTTACCCATTTTTTTGAAACGTTACCCTAAACATTTTTTCTAGATCCGCCACTAGATCTAACCAAATTTTGAAAAAAATATATTTTTAATAGTTAAAATAAAGAAAGAAACTAAAATGATAAAAGAAACAAATAGACAAGATAGAATCACTTGGTTCTGACTTATCTTTTACAATTTCTTTGATAATTTTCATACTTTGGGATTTTTAAGAGATTATCTTAGTTATAGTGGTATGTCCTTCTTTTGAAGACAACTCTACCCTCGGCCATATTGGTCTGAGTCAGCAGGGATACAGTCCCGCAAGGCCGGAATATTGGAAGATAATTAAGTAAGTTATTAATGCAAAATGTGGCATGTCCCTCTTTTGGAGGCAACGCTACCCTCGGCCATATTGGTTTGAGTCAGCAGGGATACAGTCCCGCAAGGTCGGTTTAAAGTTTTAATAGCAGTTTATTTATAAGGGATTCAAGCCGTTCTTACTTCCCCCGGTTTGATGTTATCTGCCTCAAAGGAAGTCCTAAAAAGCTTGATTCAACTCCTTGCAGGATATATACACTAAAAGAGGCAAGAACTTTACCCAAACCATCCTTCTAACCCCCTTCCATGCAGTTAATGTGCTTTATATAGACCGTAAAGATACGAATGAGTGAATCAACAAAATATGAAGAGATGATAGAATAAAGTTCAATTTCGATATAAAAAAACTAGTAATTAAAGTCATTAATATAAACCCAATTAAAATGTTAACCAAAGCTTGGAAATCAAAAGAAGTACATAAAAGACGTATATTGGGGGGGGGGGGGTATTCCACGGACCTCCCATCCGCCGAGGTGATCACACCTCGCAGACCGCCACCCTGCAAGCCTGAGTCTGGGGGTAAATCCACTACCGTAGGGGCATTTGGGAACGAGCACGCCGGAGTCGGACTCGAACCCGCCACCTCCGGGTTAATAAGTGGGCAGGTGGCCACTGGGCTGACACCCAGTGGTTATAAAAAAAAAAAACTCTTACGATCAATCTTGGATCTCGTGACTACTCCACACTGTAAAGATGGATGATGGATGAATGTGGTTGATGATGGTGGTATTGTGGTTAGGGTTGTAAACGAACCGAATGTTCAGCGAACAGTTCGTGAACCTTTCGGCGGAATGTTCGTTTATGTTAGTTTGTTTAATAAACGAACAAACATGAACATTAAATTTCATTTGATTCCTTAAATGAACGGACATGAACAGAGGCCTCGTTCGTTCAATTGTGTTCGTGAACGTTCAGTAAGATGTTCGTGAACATTCGTTCATTTATGTTCATTCATGTTGGTTTGCTGGTGTTTTAATTAAAGATCTTTCTACTTTCATATACTTTATCTAAACTTTTTATATTATATTATTTTTATTTATTATTACCCTAACAATTAAACTAAGAAAGCCTATTTCCACATTGTTTATACATTTTTCTCTTTTTTTTCTCATTATTCATATCGACGAATATAATCAACCTCCGTTCCAGTGTTGCTGTCTCCGTCATCCACCTTTAGCCTTCGCCGTGTTCGCCAAAATTATTTGTGTTCATGAATCGTTTGTGAACACGCTCATGTCCTTAATGAACGAACACGGACATAAAATCTCGTTTGGTAAGTGTTCATGAACCGTTCGTGAACACGTTTATTTCCTTAACAAACAAACACGAACAAGGGCTTGTTCGTATTCGTTCGGTTCGTTTACAACCCTAATTGTGGTGGTAGAGTGGTGGCAGGTGTGAGAGAAGTGGCTTGCGAAGGGGATGGATTGTAATTCAACCAAGCAGCCCTATTTGTAGCCGGAAACAAACAGTTTACACGGTCTCATGCCCGGAGGGCACGGCCCCGTGCCTCATTCTTCTCTGTCTTCATTTAATGAGTTGTGTCAGTCCGTATGTTCACATGGCCCCATGTGTCAACGGCACAGCCCCGTAGCCCTTGTACTTGCTATACTATCCAAGATTTTGCATATCTGGCAGTTGACCATGGCCCGTGTCCATGGGACACGGTCCCGTGTCTCTTGTTTGCTTTTGTTTGTCTTTTTATTCATGGAATTTGGAGTGGGGCACAGGCCCGTGCTTGTCTTCTGATTTGTTGTTTTTCGTCTTGGGGTGAAGCTTGGAGGGTTAGTATGATGTATCAACTTTTCTTCTTTTGTATTTATGTTGGTTTTTGCGGTTAATTTGTTCATTTTTTACATTTAAGTTTTTTTAATCCTGAAAATCAAAATATACAAAGAAACGCACTTTTTCCAATATTAGTACTAAAAATGGTTGATTTTATACCTTATTAGATATAATTTATATGTTGCATTTGGTGCATATGATAGTCGCAAGAAGGAATCCATGTACCACCTTCTATTTACAAGCGTCCATTTTAAGGTTTTTGTGCACCAAACATATATCTCGAACATCGAAAGCATATACAAGCAATTTTACACACCAAGAGCTTACTCCTTGCCAAACTCGAGAAGCGATATAACAAGAGGTTAATAGATGATCTACGTTTCTTTGCTTTCACCACATAAGTTGCACCAATCATTCTCTATCTACACATTACAATGCCTCAAAGCCTCAACTAGGGTTGAGCTTGGTACCGGTACTGAAAGTACCGATACCGAAAATCGCCAAATATGGGTATTGGTACCGAAAATGTTCGGTACAGTATGGTAGGGTATCGGTACTGGGACGGCACCGGTATTTGAAGGTTAAATTCGGTAAAATACAGATACAAGTAGATACCAGTATAGAAAACGCCAAAAAGTGGGTTCCGAATTGGTACCGAATATAATTGGGTACGGGAAATTTGGTACCGGTACCAAATGCTCATCCCTAGCCTCAAGAGTTGGGAGTTTCTTTTTCTCCGCTTTGCCACGTAAATATATTTATCTTCTTAGGAACCCAATTATACAATTTTACAACAAACGCTGTTGTTGTAACTACTGAATTTGACAAGATGTTTTTCATGGAAGCAACCGAAAAACCTTCTCGAGAATCCAGAACCCATAGCTAACGATCTAAGTAAAGTGTCAATACCACTCTTCTGATCACATTCAAAAATTCCCCCCATTTGGTTAACTTATGTTGATCTAATTTAACTTTTTTCCATCTCCACTTCTAATTTACCATACCTTCAATTCTCTCTAAGAAATCTTGAATCAAAATGTCTTTATCTTGTTCAATGCAAAACAAATTTGGGTAAATAACACTTGAGGCTGATTAGATGCCCAAGGATCCACCCAAAAACTAATTTTATCGACCCAACCCCACTTCCCCTTGAATAAGGTCTGACATCATATTATAATTTGCCAAAATTGAATCTACACGAACAACATTATTTCAAGTACCTATCAAATTCTTCTTGCAAGGAATAAAAGACCATCCTCGATTAGTCGAATGAAATGAATTAATTACTCTCCTCCACAAAACAATTGGTTCATTTTTTGAATCTCAACCACCATTTCGTGAGTAATGCAATCTTTGCTTCTGTTAATATTAAACCGAGGTCACCTTTTTTGATCGGAAAGGTGATTATTTTCCAACTAACCCAACTCATCTTATGTATATCTTTATTCCCTCCCGAAAAAAATCTTCTTCATTTAACTTCGAGTTGATCAATTATTTTGCATGGGACTTTGAACAAGAAGAAGTGATATGTTAGCAATGTTTCCATAATCGACTTTATTGATTTGGATTCAATTCAAAGACCAAATTTAGAATTTGGTGCACATGAGAACCCAATTCGAACATACAAAATCTAAATTTGGATTCTGATGGCATCAAACTTTTCATATTAGTAGTTCAAATCAGATAATGAATGGGGTTTATAACTTACATAACAATTTCAAGATGTAATCCACCCTTATGGCCTGGTGGTAGTAGGCTTGGGTTATTTGGTGGAGACCCAAGTTCGATCCCCACTTGTGTCACTTTTGGTGAATTAAAGCAATAAAAGATTTGAGTTAGGACTTGTGCGAGGTTGTCAGTTCAAATCCTGAGCCAACCCGGGTTTTCGTCCCATTGTGTATTACACCACAAAGTTCTGCTATTGTGGTGGCACAACGACTGTCTAGTGGCAGTCGACGGTATGGTTTCTCGAGGAACGCTCAAGCAAACTCTGAAGGCAACGTGAGCTCGGTTAAGATAACATTCTGACTGAAGTGGGGCAACCGGGCTCTTCAATTTGGGAAGGGCGGTGGCCTAACACAAAAAAGTCGTTATTAAAAAAAAAACAACTTAAATATCTCATTTCTATAATCCACTAAAAACCACTACATTTTCTTCTTTTTATCAATTAAATAATATTTTTATAGCTTTATCATTACCTTTTATTTTCTCTCCTCCACTTACAACCACTTTAAAAATATTAATAAATTAATAGGGATAAGACTTTGGGACCAATAGGTCCGGGGTTCGATTCCCACAAGGGGTTTTTTCCCATATTTATTGGGTTTCCTCCTGAGTTGGTGTATGACATTATGCCTAGTGGAGATGGATATGATCGGGTGGTTCCGCTAGTGGCACGATAATACTTCAGTGATCATAATCTACCGTTAAAAGAAGAAGAAGATGTGAATGCTCTTAGACTGTGGGGTGGGGCGTTTTATGGGGCGGGTGATGCCAGATAATGCTGGCTAACCCACACCGTGCCATCATTGGCCACGGCGTTGCCCCGCTAGCAAGGCTTTGAGGCCCGGTGTTGGGCGGGGGACAGTGTGAGTTGGCTGACTATGATTAGTTGTTGAAATTGGACCGTTTAGGGTAGCCATTTAAAGAAACAAATCTTGTATATTATTTGACATTGAGTAAATTGCCAAAATCTTCCTCGTGGTTTGGGCATATTTGCCATGTTTATGCAAAACAACCTTTTTTTTTACAATATAGTCCTTCATTTTTAGGATTTTTTTGTCATTTTCATCCAAAAATCTAATTTGCTATATGTTTTCTATCAAACATTTGGATGAAAATGGTAAAAAATCCTAAATCTTAAGGACGATTTTGACATCAGACGCTTGGATGAAAAGAAAAAAAAAATCACAAAAGTGAAGGACTATATGGTACAAAAAAAGTTGTTTGAATGAAAATGACAAATATACCCAAACCTCAGGGATGATTTTGACAATTTACTCTTTGACATTTTTTAATGTAGATTCAGATCCAGAAGCACCCTAAAAAAACTTCTAGCAAAATTTTCTAGTAACTGAAAACTAAATGCAAAATGAGTATAAAACTCTAGCAAAATTTGCTAATAACTGAAAACTAAATGCAAAATTGAGTATAAAACTAATAATTGAGTATAAAATTGTCTTTATCAAATTGATTAAAAAATATAAAAAATACATGATTCCAAAATAGTATGAAGTGTCGTATGTACTAGAATTTCTTGCTCTAAAAAAGCCAAAGATTTGTCACGGGAAATAGTTTAGACCTCTTGATTAACAACTTTATAATTAAAGATAATTAATAATTTACACTTTATTTAATTCAAGTTGCTTGGTAGGGCATATAGATTAAAAAAACCAATATTGTTAACTAGTTATTCCATCAATAATGCCTTAGAACAAAGGGTATGCGGCTTGGCACCGGGCCGTCCCCCCTTTTTGGTCCGTCACACACCGCCCCCCATAGGGGCGTCTCGTCACTTCCGGCACAATTTGGACGTTGGAGACGGGGCTATTTTTTGAATGGGGTGGGCCCCCCTAACGGTAACTTGCAAGCTTTTTAAAAAAAAAATTCACCCCACCACTATAAATTAAACCCCTTTTCACCCCACTTTTTTACCAAAATACTTCCACTTTTTCTCCCAATTTTATAAAAAAACCTCTCCCAACCTTAAAAAAATTATGGATCCCTACAACCCAAATAATCTCAACTCAAGTTCACACCCGTTTTCGTCATCCGGCTACACACCCGTAATGGACAACTCTTTTGCGGGCTACCAATAAATGCCAAACGCTTTCAACCAATACCCGTTCAACCCAATGCAAATGCAACAACCAAACATGCCGTTCAACCCATATCAAATGCAGCAACTAATGCAAAACCCGCTAATAATTCATATCAACCACCGCCACAAGCACCTCGAACACAAATCGAGGAACAAGATGATGACGTAGAGGTTGTGCCAGAAACGCAACCTGAACCTTCAAAAAATAAAAATAAAAAGGGGAAGGGTATAAAGGAAGACGCAGCCGCCAAACAACAACAACAATGGACAAAAATTGAGGAAGAGGCGTTGGCGAAAGCATATATTAACTCTTCAACGTTTCCAATAATCGGTAAAATATTATTATTGTTATATTATTATTGTTATTAAATATTATTTGTGCATTATATTATTATTGTTGTTATTAAATATTTATTTGTACACTATATTTTTCTAACAAAATATTATTATTGTTACTAACTTGTAGGTAACAATCAACAAAGCAATTCGTTTTGGCAAGAAGCCCTTGATATATTCCACGGGCTTATGGAACAAGGCGAGTACAGAACCATTGATTCTATCAGCTCCAAGTGACGCAAGATGAATACGTTGATCCAACGCTTTTGTGGGTTTTATAACACAACGCTCGCCAACAAACCGAGTGGGTGGAACCACGAAAATGTTTTCAATGAAGCGGTGCGTTTATACGAAAATGAGAGCAAATCTCCTTTCCCACATGTCCGTGCTTGGCAAGTTGTAAAGGATCAACCAAAATGGAAAGGATGTCGAAATGAGGTTGCAAGCGCAAAACGTGCAACGAAACGGTCTAAAACTTCCGAGTCAAGAAGGTATAGCGTTGGAGGCTCAACCGGTCGTTTCCAAATAAATATCAACAACGAGCCCGACTATGAGGAGGAGCCGATTGAAGATGGAGAACGTCCCTGTCACAGCCCCCGACCCGGTTTAACCCGTTTCAGGAGCCGCGGGACAGAAATCCCGTGGTATTTATTTAATTGAGTTTAACAGCGGAAGTTTATCATCAGGATCTTTTTAAAGCTAAAATTTTCCCGATTATTTTATTTCACATCTCGGGATAAAACCCCCGGTAATTTACAATATTATGATTTCACGGAGAATCTTTATTTTACAAAACATATTTCTTTATTTTATAATGAGCCACTTTCTTAAGCTTGCAGTGCTCCAGCACTTTTCCTGAATCACAACAGATCACCTGAAACATGTTTGAAAAAGGTTTTGTCAGTGGGAAATACTGAGTGAATCATTCTATTTAACAAAACGACACATTTATTATAATTTACAGTATTAAGAAAGATTACAATGTTTCAGATATCAACCAACTACCCACAATACTTTGTCACTCGACCCATTGGCCCATTCGTCCAATGGTGTCTGTGATTATGGTCATATCACCCCTTGGCTGCCCCAATGGTGAAGATTAACAAGTAATGTATACAAAACCCCACATACCGGCTGTAATTTGGTGATTACATAAACTTAATCACTGTAATTATAACTTTGAAAATAAACATGCTTTTGTAAATAAATTTGATAAAAAGAGAATGACTCACATTGCATATTTAACACGGATAGAGTCTAGTCTATAGCTTAGTCTTGTTAACCTAATTTAAATAACAATGCACACAAGACTGGGTTAGTAATAAATACAACATTTACGATAACTCACGAGATCAAACCCTCACAACGAATGACAGAGTATTCCCCGAGTTCAGGTAGTACTCAAACAACCTGTCGGAATCACAACGAATGACAAAGGATAACCCTAATGTGGGCAACACTTAAACATCCATTGGATATATTGATCGATCGGACAATGAATCGTAATAGCGATCGAGTTATTACCCTGTTTTGCGGCAGCACTTTGTGAATCGTGTGTGTTTTGTACTGTTTTCACTATAACTTCGTGTACGAAATGAATTTAAACGTCAAATCAACGCAAAAGTTCCAGTCCCACAGTCTATTATTTATAGCTGAAAAATGCCCCCCCCCCCCCGCGTGTCGCGACAGGGACACATGCACCTGTCGCGTGTCGCGAGAGGCACCAATCTACCCTAGGGTAGCCTTGTGTCCTAGTAGGCTTGCTGAGTTGGTTTTACGTGAAATCTCAATTTTGACAACAAACTGTCGAGATAATACTAACCAGGGTTTACGCCCCCCCCCCTGTGTTTTAAGGGCCCTAATCATGATTCCAAATGTTCTGAAAATTTTAGGGTTTATACAGAATCACTTGGGTTTCTCAATTAGGGTTTCCTATTGGACAATTTAATTTAATAAATATGACTTTTGATGAGAGTTTTTACATTCTCCATACCTTAATAAAAATCTCGTCCTCGAGATTTACTGGAATAAATGAGGATACTTTCGCTTCATTTCTGATTCCAGCTCCCAAGTATATTCAGCTCCTCTCTTTGAATCCCATCTGACTTTAACTAAAACTAGTCGTTTGTGTTTGAGAAACTTGATCTTTCGATCCTCAATTTGAAGAGGTTTCTCAACAAATTTCAGCTTTTCGTTAACCTCTATATCTCGAAGAGGTACTACCAGTGATTCGTCTGATAAGCATTTCTTGAGATTGGATACATGAAATACATCATGTACTCCAGCTAATTCTTTTGGTAGTTGTAAACGATAAGCAACTGGTCCTATACGTTGGATCACTGGAAATGGTCCTACATACCTTGGACTTAGCTTTCCTTTCTTAACGAATCTAACAACTCCTTTCCAAGTAGAAACTTTCAACAATACTTTGTCTCCAACTTGGAAATCTAACGACTTGCATCTATTGTCTGCATAACTCTTCTGGCGATCTCGAGCCGTCTTCAGCCTTTCCTTGATTTGAGCAATCTTGTCAGTCATTTCTTGCACTATTTCAGGACCTGACAATTGACTTTCTCCTATTTCTGTCCAACAAACTGGAGTTCTGCATTTTCTTCCATACAGTGCTTCAAATGGGGCAGTTTCAATACTTGAATGATAACTATTGTTATAGGAGAATTCGATCAGATGTAAGTGATCGTCCCAATTTCCACCAAAATCTATTACACATGCTCGGAGCATGTCTTCTAGAGTTTGGATTGTCCTTTCACTTTGCTCGTCTGTTTGAGGATGATATGCAGTACTTAGGTTTAGTCGAGTTCCCATTGCTTCTTGTAAACTTTTCCAGAAATGAGAAGTGAAACGACTATCCCTATCTGATACAATGGAGAGTGGAACTCCATGTAGGGATACAACTTCATCTACATACAACTTTGCCATTCTCTCCATGCTAAAGGTTTCTTTCATAGGTAGAAAGTGAGCAGATTTGGTTAATCGATCCACAATTACCCAGATCGCATCATTACCTTTTCTGGTTTTGGGTAACTTAGTAACAAAATCCATTGTTATGAGTTCCCATTTCCATACTGGCATTTCTAATTGTTGTAATAGACCTGATGGTTTCTGATGTTCTGCCTTAACTTGTGAACAAGTAAGACACTTAGAAACATAACTAGCTATATCCTTTTTCATACCTATCCACCAGAAATTTTTTCTTAAATCTTGGTACATCTTATTGTTTCCAGGGTGTATGGTATACCTAGATTTATGAGCTTCCTCTAATATCTTATTTCTTAATTCTCCCTGATTTGGTACCCAAATTCTGCTTTTGTGGAATCTCTAAATTCCATCATCTCCCTGTTCTAAATCTTTTATTCTTCCTTTCATTCCTTCAGCATCTTCCTTGATTGCTGTTTCCTACACATTCTTTATTTGTTCCATTAAATCTAATTGTAGATTTAACCTGAGTGCACGAACTCGTCGTTGTTTTTCATGATACTTACGACTTAAGGCATCTGCAACTACATTTGCCCTTCCCTCGTGATATTGAATATCACAGTCGTAGTCACTTAGGATTTCCATCCATCTTCTTTGCCTCATATTTAACTATTTTTGCCCGAATATATATCTTAAACTTTTATGATCTGTATAGACAGTAAATTTACTTCCGTACAGATAATGTCTCCAAATCTTAAGGGCAAAAATTACGGCTCCTAATTCTAAATCATGAGTCGTATAATTTTCTTCGTGCGTTTTCAATTGCCTTGAAGCATACGCAATTACTTTCTTGCGTTGCATTAGCACACATCCTAATCCTAGTTTTGAAGCATCATAGTAAACTTCAAAATCTTCAGTCCCTTCTGGTAGAGCTAGGATTGGAGCATTGGTTAATTTCTGCTTCAATATTCTAAAGGCTTCTTCTTGTTTAGGTCCCCATTCAAACTTAATGGCTTTACAGGTTAACTTAGTTAATGGTACAGCTATCTTGGAAAAATCCTTAATAAACCGTCTATAATATCCAGTTAAACCTATAAAACTTCTAATTTCCATTGCAGTTTGCGGAACCTTCCAATTGGTAATTGCCTCTATCTTAGCAGGATCTACATGAATCCCTTCGTGATTCACCATGTGTCCTAAGAATTGTACTTCTTGTAGCCAAAATTCACACTTCGAGAATTTGGCGTACAACTTTTCTTTTCTTAACAAAGTTAAGAGTATATGTAAGTGCTGACAATGTTCGTCCTGACTTTTGGAATAAATAAGTATATCGTCTATGAAGACAATTACAAATTTATCCAAGTACGGTTTACAGATTCTATTCATCATGTCCATGAATGCTGCAGGTGCATTCGTTAATCCGAAGGGCATAACTGTAAACTCGTAATGACCATACCTAGTTCTGAAAGTAGTCTTAGGTATGTCTTCTTCTTGTACCTTTAATTGATGATATCCGGAGCGTAAATCTATTTTAGAAAAATATCTAGCTCCCTGAAGTTGATAGAAAAGATCATCAATCCTAGGTAATGGGTATCGATTCTTAATTGTAACCTTATTCAATTCTCTATAATCAATACACATTCTCATCGAACCATCCTTTTTCTTTACAAACAACACAGGAGCTCCCCAAGGGGATGAGCTAGGTTGTATGAATCCTTTACTTAGTAATTCATCTAATTGTGTTTTCAGTTCTAACATTTCAGTAGGAGCTAACCGATAAGGTGCCTTAGCTATCGGTGTAGTTCCAGGAATTAGATGAATTCTAAATTCTACTTCCCTATCTGGTGGTAATCCTGGTAACTCCTCTGGGAATACATCCGGGTATTCTGAGACTGCAGGGATCTCCTTAAGTTCTTTGTTCTTAGTATTAATGATTACTGAAATCATATATACTATTCCTTGTTTTCGTTCATAACTAGCAACTTTCATTACTGATATGAACTTCATAGGTTTACGTGGTTTATCTCCTGTAATCGTGATTACTTCTCCAATAGGTGCCTGAATTTCTATAGAATTCTTATCACAAAGGATTCGAGCATGGTTGGCTATTAACCAATCCATTCCTAACACAACATCAAATTCAGCTAATTTCATAGGTAACAGATTTGCAGTAAACTTATGACCTGAAAGTTCTATTTCTACTTTTTGCAAAACCTGATCTATTTTAACTGAATTCCCATCTGCGGTTTCGACTGTAAAAATCTGCCTAATGTTAGTTAAAGGTAACTTAAGAGCTTGACAGAATAAAGTATTTATAAAACTTTGGTTTGCACCAGAGTCAAATAATACTTTTGCGTATACGTTGTGAACTAAGAACGTACCAGCTATCACATCTGGAATGAGTTCTGCTTCTTGAGTGGTTAGCTGGAATGCTCTGACATTCTTCTTAGTAGCTCCATCAGTCGCCTTGGTTTTGTTGTCTGCAGGTTTGACCAATTTAGGACATTCTGTTTTAAAATGCCCCGCTTCCCCACAGTTATAGCAGATTATAGTTTTCTTTTTGCAGTTCTCTTCACTATGTCCTACGGCTTTGCAAAGGTTGCAGGTTACATTACATCTTCCATAATGTTTTCTTTTGCAATTTCTGCAGAAAGGTGGATTTGAGGATTGCCATGTTCCTCTTTTCTTGAAGTTGTTATTATTACCCACCCGAAATCCTTGGGTAATTTTCTGAGTCAGTTCCTTTTTCCTATTTTCATCTCTTGTGCATACTAGTTCAACAGTTAGGGTGTTGGCTAATTCCACTGCATCGTCAATAGTGCGAGGTCTCGCAGCCTTAACAATGTTGCGGATTTCGCTAATTAATCCCCAAATGTAGCGAGAAATGAGTACCGGTTCTGGCGAAGCCAGTGTTGGTACCACCCTAGCATATTCGAAGAATGTCGAAGTATATCCTCGACAGTCCACATTAACCATCCGATGGTTTAGGAACTTATTTGCCATTTGATCTTTTTCATACTCTGGACAGAATTTTCTTTCTACAAGACTCTTAAATTCTTCCCATTTCATGGCATATGCCTCAATCCTTCTTTTAGCTTGTAACACAGTGTTCCACCATTCTAACGCCCCTTCTTTAAAAAGATTGGAAGCATACATAACTTGATCTTCCTCAACACATTTACTTATAGCAATTACTGCCTCAGTTTTCTCTAACCAACGTAATGCTGCAATAGCCCCTTCGTTACCTGCAAACTCAGTTGGTTTACAAGCAAGGAATTCTTTGTAAGTGAAACCAGGTGTTGCAGCTTTCATTTTCTTGAAAATTGGGGATTGCAGATCATTATTGTTATTAACATGATTTCCGCATCCGTTTATACTGTTACTAAAGTTGTCGCCTTGAGTACGTTTACTAGGAATGATTGATTGAGGTTTAACAGGTTTTTGAACAGCAGCTACAATTGCTGGAATAGCATTGGCTATTCCTTGTGCAACAATATCCTCTATATCTTGTCTATTTAACAATTGTTCTTCTTGAATTTGCTCATATTGATTTACTTCATTTACTGTTCATTACCAAGGGTTGCCATCTGATAATTAATTTATAAATAAATAATTAGTATAAAAGAAATAACCTAATGTTACAATTAATTGCACATAATCACGAAAACGAATACAAACAAAATTGTAAATTTTCTAAAATTCCATTTGTTTTATAGATTATATCATGCCTCTATATACAACCATTTTATTATTTAATTTTCACATACTGATTTTCATTAATATTACTATTATACAAACACAAACTCACTACCCACTTCTTTCCCTTGTTTTCCTAAAAACGAAGCTCCCTTTCATCATATTTCCAGGCAATCTGTCCTCCTATCTCTCGGATCCTATTCCTAGAATCCATCAGCTCTTCACCAAAATGGCGAAGTTCAGCCATATTCTCGTTACTCATCGGTGGATTTGGTAGGCGTTCTGGATCAAATTGTGGAAGAAAGGAATAAGGACTGTTCACAATGTTTTGGAATTGCCAGTCATTTGTCCACCATTCGTCCATTCCCAGAGGTTGGGTATGGATTATTGGTTCAAGATTTATAGGGATTTGAGTTTCAATAGGACGAGAAAAAACATTTGTATTGACAGGCTGAATAGTATCACAGCTTGCTAATATAAAATCTATTTCCTCCTGAAATGTCATTCCCTGATTTTGTTTAGAGCTTTCTCCAATTTTCATCTGAATTTGTCTAGTACCTTTTCCAACCTCCGTTTCTATTTCCTTAGAGTATTCCTCAAATTGTATTCCCATTTGCCTAGATTCTTCCCTGACTTCAGTCTCCAATTCCTTCTGTGTAGAACTTTCCCTGGTTTTAATTTCTTTTTCTTTTTCTAAGGGATTATTTATTTTAGGAAGTCTCTTAGCTGGCTTTTTCTTACGTAAACGACTCCCCCACACGTATCTCCTTCTTTTCTTTGGTTTTGGCTTTACCAGAGGTGGAGCGTTGAATTCTATTGGTTGTTCCACATCAGGAAAATACCCAGTAAACTCTTTAGAAACTTCTATGTTTACCGGATAAAGGTTGAGATTCTCTAAGGCTCCAGATAACTCATTCATGCTGTTTAAAATAAATTAAAAATTTTATAACAACTTTCAAAATAACCTTCACATATTATTACATACCATATTATTACAGAACTAAAATTTAAAACACACTTATGTTTTACTGTAAATTTATTTATTTACTGGATGGAATTTCTAGCTTGTAGGTGATATGATTTGCTAATCAATTTATTTAGAGATCTGCATTTACTGCTACTGTAGCTAACATATACAGATCTGCCCATTTTTCGTCTAATTTGTCTTCCCAAGGTGATTTACTGATTAATTCCTGGGTTTCCTTTTTAACTTTCTTTTCTCGGGATTTCCTTAATTTCTCCTGACTTTTTCTAATAATTAAACTTCTTTTATCAGGAGAATGTGGTTCCTCGTATTGGGCTTTTCGAACGAATATTCCTTCTTCAGGAGTTTGGGATGAACTTCCTTTTTCATTTTATGACCTATCTAATTTAAGATAGATGTTTGAAAGCTTTTGCTTACCCATACTGTAACTAACAAATAGTCAGTTAATAAAACACATAATCACCTAATAGTAATCAGGAAAAATTAAGTATTTCTAAATACTTAATTAGCTTAACTCAGTGGCTCTGATACCACCTTTTTCTGTCACGGCCCCCGACCCGGTTTAACCCGTTTCAGGAGCCGCGGGACAGAAATCCCGTGGTATTTATTTAATTGAGTTTAACAGCGGAAGTTTATCATCAGCATCTTTTTAAAGCTAAAATTTTCCCGATTATTTTATTTCACATCTCGGGATAAAACCCCCGGTAATTTACAATATTATGATTTCACGGAGAATCTTTATTTTACAAAACATATTTCTTTATTTTATAATGAGCCACTTTCTTAAGCTTGCAGTGCTCCAACACTTTTCCTGAATCACAACAGATCACCTGAAACATGTTTGAAAAAGGTTTTGTCAGTGGGAAATACTGAGTGAATCATTCTATTTAACAAAACGACACATTTATTATAATTTACAATATTAAGAAAGATTACAATGTTTCAGATATCAACCAACTACCCACAGTACTTTGTCACTCGACCCATTGGCCCATTCGTCCAATGGTGTCTGTGATTATGGTCATATCACCCCTTGGCTGCCCCAAAGGTGAAGATTATCAAGTAATGTATACAAAACCCCACATACCGGCTGTAATTTGGTGATTACATAAACTTAATCACTGTAATTATAACTTTGAAAATAAACATGCTTTTGTAAATAAATTTGATAAAAAGAGAATGACTCACATTGCATATTTAACACGGATAGAGTCTAGTCTATAGCTTAGTCTTGTTAACCTAATTTAAATAACAATGCACACAAGACTGGGTTAGTAATCAATACAGCATTTACGATAACTCACGAGATCAAACCCTCACAACGAATGACAAAGTGCAATCACTTAAACATCCATCGGATTCACAACGAATGACAGAGTATTCCCTGAGTTCAGGTAGTACTCAAACATCCTGTCGGAATCACAACGAATGACAAAGGATAACCCTAATGTGGGCAGCACTTAAACATCCATTGGATATATTGATCGATCGGACAATGAATCATAATAGCGATCGAGTTATTACTCTGTTTTGCGGCAGCACTTTGTGAATCGTGTGTGTTTTGTACTGTTTTCACTATAACTTCGTGTACGGAATGAATTTAAACGTCAAATCAACGCAGAAGTTCCAGTCCCACAGTCTACTATTTATAGCTGAAAAATGGTTCCCCCCGCGTGTCGCGACAGGGACACATGCACCTGTCGCGTGTCGCGAGAGGCACCAATCTACCCTAGGGTAGCCTTGTGTCCTAGTAGGCTTGCTGAGTTGGTTTTACGTGAAATCTCAATTTTGACAACAAACTGTCGAGATAATACTAACCAGGGTTTACCCCCCTGTGTTTTAGGGGCCCTAATCCTGATTCCAAATGTTCTGAAAATTTTAGGGTTTATACAGAATCACTTGGGTTTCTCAATTAGGGTTTCCTATTGGACAATTTAATTTAATAAATATGACTTTTGATGAGAGTTGTTACAGTCCCCCAGGAAGGGACAAAAGTAAAAAGATAGCGGCTGAAAAAAAGAAAAAAAACCGCATCAGGAAGTGGTGGTGGTTCGAAGTTGGATGGTTTTATGGCCGAGTTGAAAGCATTCAACCAAATCTTTACCGAGACGCAAACCGAGAAGGTAAAGATGAAAAAAAAACTTGCCGAGGAGAAGCAAAAGAAGCAACAAGAAGCGCATGAGTTGGAGGAATGAAAAATAATGACCACCGACCTTAGCGAATATCCACCGGAAGACCGTCCCATTTTACAAATTATGAAGGAAAAAATTAGGAAAAAATGGGGTGGGGGAGTGTAGTTTTTTTTAAATGTAACTTTAGGTTTTTTTTAAGTGTGTTTTTTTATTTAAATGTAACTTTAAGTTGTTGTTTTTTTTAGTTTTTATTTAAATGTAATTTTTTTTTATTTTTATTTACTTTGTTTTCATTAATTAATTAAATAAAATAAAATAATAATAAAAAAAATGGAGGAGGAGCATCCACCACACCATTGAGTAGTCTCCAAGAGGATGCTCATCCACCGAAGCTTATGGGGCGCCTATGTGGCGGATAGTCTCTTTGGAGACTATCATCCCCATACCCAATGGTCTTAAAGAATGTAAATCAATTAATCTCTCACATCTCATTTAATCAATTAATTGAATTTTTATGTTTTATTAACAAGACCATTCGTAATGTTTAATACCATATAAGGGACAGTTTCCATTATATCGGCATTATACCGTTCTTTCAAAAAATATGTAATGGTTAATGTATATTAATGTCCTTTCAATTATTACTTTTTATTTTTTTCCTCCTTGTTTGGCTTTATATATTCTAGTCCCACTTCATACTCATATATCACCAATGGGGGCGGTGTTGAGGAAGTTATCAAACCCTTTCACGCCCCTATAATGTCTATTATCCATGTCGTAACAAGGTAGCACGTTAGATGTGTGAGTTTGTTCCATAAAAATATCATACTAGTATAAAATAAGTTTTAAGAATTACATAAATAAACAGAACTACAGCAGTTTAATTGTAAGTTGGATAACCAAGAGGCGTAGCATTCTTAAGGTGTATTCAAGGTAATCAAGCTAGAGATACGTAGGTATTCTGTCTGTGTGTGAATTTACACAAGAAAAAAAAAATAGAAATTGGATATTTGTGTGTATAAACTTTTACCATCGTTTCCTTTTTTTTTGAAAGGTGTAGATCAGCTGGCAAACCTCCCCTACTCCATCCCTCTTGATCGGGAGTAGGCACAAGTTCGAGTCCGGGCACCCCCTAAACGGGAGCGGATGAGACTCCAGGCCGCACCACATGGGACATAAATTCCTCCACATGGGGATCGATCTGTGACCCCGGGCAGGAAACCCCGAAGGAAAAACCTTCCCACCTCCGTGTTTTACCATTGTTTCCTTAATTAATTTCTATTGCAGGTTATATTATCCCCCCACACACACTCAGATTTTATTAATTGGGAAAACTTATCAAGCCTTTAAAAAAAAGTCGAGTTCTATTATCAAGTCCGGCCAAAACACTGATTATAACCTTGCGTTCATATTTATTCTCTAGATCTAATTAATATTTTTTTACTACCTTATCGCCTATGATATATTACAAAATTATTTGCTATCTTCTTCATGATCATACCCACAATATTTGTGCTCTACTTATAATTAGTTGAGTTAATTGCCCGGATAGTCCCTGTGGTTTTACGTTTTTTCATGTTTAGTCCCCAACTTTTCAAAATAGCATGTATGCTCCCCGTGGTTTAATCGTTTGTTACTCGGATAATTCCTGGTGCGGATGGGGGTTAGTTTTAACAGTTAAGTAGGTATGAAATTACTAAATTACCCTTACCCGCCCACCCCCTTTTCTCCAGCTTTTACCCACCCTACCCCCTTTTCTCCAGCTTTCTTCACAATCTCAAACACACACACCACCACCAGCATCACCGATCAATGACCACCACCCTCCACCTCCAGTCACCGACGTCTCCAACAAACACCCTATCCAGAAAACCCGATTCTAAACAATCAACGACCAACCACCACTAGGAAACCTGATCCTAAACAATCAACCAACCACCTCCACCATGTTGAACCACCAACCACTTCCGATCGACTGGAATCACACGCTAAATGGCCAACCCCCACATCGTCGTCTTTCTGCCGCCATTCTCACACTTCATCGTCTGGATTTTCATTTCAGATCTGATTTTGGGTGACGGATTTTCGTTTCAGGTCTGATTTTGGGTGACGGATACTAGTCGGGAAAACGAGTGGTGGTCACAGGGGTAAAACGGTTTGGGTCACGGCTGCGTTGGTTGTTGGCTCTTGTTTGGGTTTAGAGAGATACAAATCCACGTCAATCCTTCTTCTAGATCCTCGTCATGAGCTGCAAATGGTGGTGGGTTGTTAACATCACAGAGAGATCGAGAAGATGTGTGAGTTCTATGGCGGCTAAGGCATTTTGGTTTTCTTTCCCAAATCCCAGTTTATGAATAAAGTCTACTTTTAAATTGAATGTGTTTTTAAAATGGAGATGATAAATAAGGTTGCTCAGATGAATAAGAAATTGGTGTGCTTTTAAATCATGAAGCAATTTTTTGAAGATGTTGAGAATTGACAGTGAAACCATTTAACTTTTAATGTTTTTATATTAAGGGTAATTTAGTAATTTTACACACACTTAACTGAGAAAACTAACCTTTCATCCGTACCAGGGACTATCCGAGTAACAAACGATTAAACAACAGGGAGCATACATGCTATTCTGAAAAGTTGGGAACTAAACGTGAAAAAACATGAAACCACAGGGACAATCCGGGCAATTAACTCTAATTAGTTTATATACATGTTAAATGTAGGGGTGATGAAATTAACCGTCATAACCAAACCAATTTTAACCGATAACCAACATAACCGATGGTTATGGTTATGGTTACGGTTATGTAGCTTTAGTTAACCGATATAAACGAATTGAACCGAACCCAACTTGTAACGTTAAGTGTATAATTTGATATAATTGATTCTGTTTTACAATAACTATGTAGAGGTTTTTTACTAAGATAAAAGTATGTTAGTAACAAAATAATATTGATATAGATACCCTTATTTTTTTATGAAGAACTAATGTGTTATAATCGTATGAATCTTCTATATAACAATGAGTATAGTTACTTTACTAAAAGGGATCCCACATCGGTAGATTAACAAAAAAGTGTAGGTTTTGTTGTCTTGAAAAAAAAGCTCAAGCTAAGTCCAACATGATGGGTTACATTTTAATTTTGTAGGCTCATTAAGGTAATTTTTTAACTTTATTCCAAAAGCCTAGTTTTGGGTAAAGTTTTTGGTTAATAACCGAAATTAATTGAAACCAAACCATAGCCTACTTCATAACCGATTAACCATAACCAAAGTTCGGTTATGGTTAAGAAAATCCATAACCGAATTTAGCAGTTATGATTATGATTAGTTGTAAAAAATTGAACCAAACTAATCCATGCACACTCCTTGTTCAGCGTAAAGATATGTATTCTTCAAAAGATGTTAGATAAGGTTGAAACTATATATGTATTAGTTTTAATGTTTTTTTTAATGATAATGGTTACTCTAGTGTATCACCTAATAACTAGGTTAGACTAAAAGGATGAAAAAATTCTCTATGCTTTTTATTTATAACTTTTTTTTCTTGTCGTGCGCGTATCTGTTCAGTGAGTGAGACTAAAACGATGAAAAAATATTTATGCTTTTTGTTTATAACTCTTTTTCTTGTCTTGCGCATATCTGTTCTGTGATATCATAATACTTTTAGTCGAATCATAGCTTCTACGTTTATTTTTATTTTTTTGGAAAGGAGACTTTCTGTACAAGACCGAATGGTTTCCAGGGACATGTCAAAGACATTCCCCGTCAACCCCGCATCTCCGGACGCGATGTTCGATCGGGCCCCGACAAGCGCGGGAACTGACTTCCGCCCGGAAACAATGCTGCCCCCACACAAGTTGCTGGGGTAACCGTTGGGTAATATATACACTTGATATTTTACATATTATAAAATGTTTCATAATAGATAAAATCATATAATGTTTCGTTTATTCGAATTATATATTTACTATATTATAATGCCCTACCTACGGGTATCTGAAATCTAAAGTAATACAAGTGCTATTGTCCAAAACATAAGAATGAGGTTATATGGTATGGGATAAAATTCTTAAAAGCTTTATCACATCATGTAAATGATACATAAGTAAGAGGCTTTATTATTACCGCTAGAGGCTTTATTGTTAACCTTTATAATGTGAGAAAAGTACCCTTTTAAACCTCTTTTAACTATATTTAAAAAAATAGAAAAAAGAAATATAATTAGATAATACAAGTGGGCCACCTCCTTTTCTTCCTCTCATGCCCGCTATTAGAGGTGCACATATCGGGTATTTTCAATAACCGGTTCCGGGTATGAAACTGATTCCAGGTGTTGAATTAAAGGGGAAAATCGGGTATTGGTATACCCGATTCCGGTTTCGGTTCTGGTTATTGACTTAAAAAACCATACCATATGTACCGATTCCGATTTGGGTATGGAACCGGTTTGTGACAACCAGTTGTTGATATACTTTGTGTGGACGCGACTCGGTTCGGTTCGACTCGGTTATGTGCGGCTCAAGACCGACGTCGCGACATTCCTCCGTCGTGCGCCCCAAAGTTCGACACGCGAAGCACGAAGAGCCGCGAACCTTCCCGACGCCACATCACCATGATGATGTCATGAGAAGACTTTTTCATGTGAAAATTACATGTCCACGTGAATTCAAGAATTGTGAACCAATTAATTGGTTCTGATTAATATTGCTGCTGTTTGTTTATAATCTGCAAGTTGCAGCCCTTCATAAAGATCTTGCATGATCAGATGCATGATCAGACTGCTGCATCCTGTTCACACGAAGAACCATATTCAATTTATAGTTCTTCGTTGGTTTTGTTTGTGATGAATGACCCAGCATGTACGCAAGTCTGATAGTGGCGAAGAACCTCTTGACGAAGGACATTCTTCGTCAAGATGTGATTGTGACGAAAGACCTGTTGTTCTTCGTAGACTATGGTCCTTCGTGGGGATCCTTCGTCACTGCAGGTCCTTCATCGACCTGCAGTATATATACACAACAAACTGAAGACAGAATATAAAGCACAAGATAACAGAGAAAACTGAGAGAGTTTAGTGTGTGAACTTTATATTGTATAATCTTGCAACCTGAACTCTGCTGATATACAAGTGTGTGTGTTAAACATTGTATCTTGTTGTCGTATTCGTATTCTCTACTTGGTTTAACAACCCGTTTGGATTCCGCACTCTCGGGTTTGTTCGTATCACAAGGAATAGATTATACTCGATCCTCCGGGTGGACCTACAAGTGGTATCAGAGCCTTGGCTCGACTCTTTTCCTTGTTAAAACCAAGTTGTTTGTCTTGTGTTTTGAAAGATTTTCATGTATTTTCAGAATTTGTTCTTGAGTTTGGAGCTTTGAATATC
>JARYGA010040513.1:0-29240 GCA_030545235.1 Helianthus tuberosus
ATGTTCGTTCATTTAACTAATCGAACGGAATTTCTTGTTCATGTTCGTTCGTTTATTAAATGAACGAACATAAACGAACTTCCCGCCAAACGGTTCACGAACTGTTCGCTGAACGTTCGGTTCGTTTACAGCCCTATGCACAAACCGATACAAATCTCCCCCCCCCCCCCCCCCCCCCCCCCCCCCCTGAGCTTTCTACGAAAACCACCTCAAATCTCATTCTTCTCCTCTATCAGTGTCATCCACCACCCCCTACGCCACCATAACCATTGCCATGGGAGATGATTCCGGCATGGGCACTGTTCAGATTCTCGAGTTTTACTAATCATGATTGTCGATGAGTAAGTTTTGCTAATACTTTTCATTTAACTTCAATCGCTTATCCAAATCTGTTTTCATTTCCAGATTCATCACTACGTCAATGTTATTCACCACAAAACCTAGCGGTTTGATTTGGTTTTCTTGTTGTTCGTATTGTTTATTCACTACTTATGTACTGAAGTTTTGATTTTGAGTTCATTTCATTTTGTAGACGATACAGGGAAACCCTAATTTGATAGTTTCGCAACACATATGGTGTGGTTTAGGTTCCGGTATTTGATTTGGTTTTCTTGTTGTTCGTATTGTTTATTCACTACTTATGTACTGAAGTTTTGATTTTGAGTTCATTTCATTTTGTAGACAATACAGGGAAACCCTAATTTGATAGTTTCGCAACACATATGGTGTGGTTTTGGTTCTGGTAGTGTAGCGGCTGCTAGGTTGTTTTCATCGAGCCTTGACGGTTCAATTTCGGGGTGGGACTTGTTTAACTTGACGCAAAAGGTCCGTGTTTAAAGGATTACATGTGCCTTTTTTGAGTGAAAGTTGAGTATGTTATATGTATTTATGTGAAATTTTGATTGGAGACAGTGAATTTATCTATTGAAAGCATGTTAGATCTTGATTACGGTTGATTCATTTGCAGTTATATGTGATATTATAATTAGTCATTTCTCCTCTTACGTTACTTTTAAATGTTCATCTACAGGAGGATGATGCAGAACCAGCCTCTAAAGAAGAAGAAGGGAGCGACGATGACGATAGTGATGGCTCAGACGAAGAAGATGATGGTTCTAAAGAGGAGGATGAACCTAAAACCAGCAGCTTCTTTCTCTGCATTTAACTTCTCATTAGCAATTGTTTGTTTGCAATCTAAGTTACTATGTTGAAGAAAATGATTTCTATGTACATCTTATTTATGAGTTTTGCAACTTTACCGTTACTGACCGTTTCATTTGATTGATAAAATTTAACTGATTCGGCCTGGATGAGGTTTTTTTTCCGCCCTTGTCATAGAGGGAAAAAATGGCAATTTGAATTTATGTTTTATTTTAAATTTGTCAGTAGTCCCCAGTCTGTTATCAAACGATTTGAGCAACGGGAATATGCAGTAGATAGTAAAGGTGTTGTGGAATACATTAGAGCTCTTGTTGCCACTGATGCGATTTCTGAATATCTTGGTGATGACCAATCTGGAAAGCCTTCCACTCTTTTTGCACTGGTAACTTAAATCATTATCGAACTTTTCTTTATTGATTGCTCTGAATAGTTGTTTATTGATCTTGGTGCTGTTGGTTGTAATGAAGGTGTTAATATAACAGTCTTGTATGTTCATTATGTGGTTTGTATTCTACTTTCAATTGCAAGAATTGAAGGAACACGCATCGGGAAACTTGGATGAAACCTTTCTAAGCCCTGGTATATCTGAGAGGCAGCCATTGCATGTAATGATGGTAAGAGTTTACTTCAAACATTTGTCACATGCTGCAGATTCAAAAGAAGTTGCTTTTTTGTAAGTGCCATTGCTAATGAGAAGTTAAATGCAGAGAAAGAAGCTGCTGGTAGTAAAAACAAAACAAGTATGCTTTTATAGACTATTATCTATACTAAAACATACGGACTCAAAAAGTAATTTACTCAATCTTTCAATTAGGTCAGAGCTATTCGTGTGAATACTAACTAAGAAAAAGAGTTACTAAACCAAAGACGTGTCTGCTTCTTGTAATAAGAACACGGCTTAATTACAGATTTACAAGAATCTAGGACGATGGATAAGTTGAACATTGAATTATTATAATACATGAGTAGGTGAATCAATTTCAATTAAAAAGAGTAGTAAAAAGACCAAAATACCCTCAAAAGGTTAGTTTTGGCGAATTTTAAAGTGAAAGGTATAGTCTGCAGTTTAGATGAAACGTAAAGGTTGTTTGTCCAATTTTGTCTTTTTTTATTATTCCAAGTTCGTTGTGTTGAAGAAAAATGTGAAGATGTAGAGGCTAGAGCAAAGGAGCTGGAGAATCATGAATTCAATCAACAAGCCATAGAGCATTGTATTCATTTCATGTTTAAGTAATAGAATGTTAGGATTCAGAAACTAAATATATTTATATTATTTCAGCTTTGTCGTGTAGAAGAAAAATGTGAAAATGTAGAAGGCTAGAGCAAAGGAGCAGGAGAAACAGGTATTCAGTAACAGTTACTCACAAAAAGATCACTTTGAGGTTTTCCCAGAAAGTGGTTTTGGGTAAGTATCCATCTCCTGTTATGGGTCTGTTATTAGTGTATCAAAGAGATTAGATTCCCTTTTTAATAAATCTATGCATCTACAGGTTCAATGTAATGTCTTTAAAGGTGCAAGTGGAGAATTGAAGTTGGTTTGACTTGTGGAGATAGATTAGGCCGGGCAATTGCATGGATTAAATGAAACATTTGAGAATGTTGCACCGGCACTTGTCTTTCGTGATTCTTCTGTAAATGTGAATCAAGAACTACAAACATGTTTGCATCATTTGTATTTGTTTTCTATGGATTTGTTCTCTTTCTGATTGGAATTAACTATGGAGGTATTATCTATGAATTTGTTCATTGGAATGGAGTTGTTGAACATGAAGTTGCTTAGTGGGTTTACTGGCACGAGACCACTGAAAATGAAACACATGAGGTTACCTTTTTTTCTCTTGCAATACCCATTTTTTTTCTTTGTCAACAAACAAACTTATGCAAGATCCTTTGGAATTTAACGGTAACTTTTAATCTTGTTTACATACATCCTATTGGCTGCTTAGAGGTGGGTACATGGGCGGTTTGTGTAATGGGTTCCGTATTCAAAATGGGGGATGGTTTGACAGAGAAACATTTTTTTAGGGGTGCTAAACGGGTCGCGTTAGCGGGTTCAACCCGACCCGAACCCGAAAATTGTATCATACATATGAACCCGAACACGACCCGAAGTTTCGTGGGTTGAGTCGAACACGACCCGTTTAACCCGAATTTTTTAATTTTTTTTTCCTGAAATTAATGTGTTAAAATTAGTATTTACTTTTACTTAAAAAACACAAATGTATATAATAATAGACACGTCCCATTTAATTTATGATATAAAATATATTGTAAAAAATATAATATAGTATAAATGTGTTAAACGGATCAACCCGCCAACCCGACCAGGTTGACCCGACCCCGACCCATTAACCTAAACGGGTTTGCGGGTTCAACCTGACTAAAATGTACTATCACTGTCAGATGATGACCCTAACAAGTCTAATATATTAATCATATTTTTTGCGGGAGAATGTATGCTAATCATATTTTACCTGGTTACGAAGGTACCTATTAATCTATTTCGCTTTTTAATGCAATTATATAATATTTGTCTTGGGCATATTTGATATCTACACTAGCCTAGCATGGCGCGCGTACCTGGCGTTATGTCTACGCGCAAATAAACTGACTTCAAACAAATTGACCAAAATCTTACTTATCTCCCTGACTGAACTGCTATAATCGGTTGTTGAATTGGTTGGTCAGTAGTTGACCCGTTCCAATTCCGACCGAAACATTCCTACCCAATCTCAGCTCCGCAGCAACGCGCGGCTTCCCTACTAGTGTTTTTAAATAATATTTTAGGTTTTTTATAAATAATAATAAACAATCATTAGGGCAATCATTACTCAATAATTTATAATAATAATAATACTATTTATAATTAGGTTATCTTTTATTATATAAAATTATTTTTTAACTAAATTAAAAAAAAAATTATATATAAATAAAAAAAAAGGAGGTTTGTTTGGTTTGTGACAAGTTTTGACAGGTTTTGAGTTGCGGATCAGAAAGCGGGTTCATTCGATCACGTGCAAAATTCAGAAAGTTAGCGAGTACACAGGTTCTCGCTTTGGGTTTGCGTTGAGGAAATAGTTAAAAGCGCACATTTTTGGGGATCTCATTTAAAAAAAAAAAAAAAAAGTCTTCTAAGAGAGAGTTGCTTGAGCAGGAACTCCAAGGATTCAGTTACTCATATGGTGAATCTATAGAAGCACTTACAGGCCGGTTTGCTGAACTGCTCTCTAAAATGGAGAAGGCAGAGATGGTGGTGTCTACTCGCATGAGTAACAGAAAGCTTCTGGATGCTATAAAAGGGATTCCAGATCAGGAGAACTGTAGTTGGTTTAGAAATGTAAATCAGATAATATTGACAACCGACTGCTACAAAATGAAGTCAGATGAGCTGATCTCACTCATCAAATCATATGATAATGCTGACAAACAGTCTACTCAATGCAACACATCTGCTGCAGTTTGGTCATCCACACAAAATTCAGCATTTATGTTTAACAAACCCCTGGCTCAAGGAATTACTAAAGAACGTGAAAATATACTTTCTGTCTTTTGCACTCCTGAGTGTAGAGAAAGAAATGAGGCATATCGGTTACATAATGCTGAGCTAATTCAAGATTACAATGATATTAAAAATAAAAATTTTACTTTATCGAAAAATGAGAAACTTTATAAAGAAAAAAATTGAAGCTCAGCGAAAAGACATCGTCAAACTCAAGGATGATGTAAGTGTGAAATCATCTCAACTCTTTTATGTTCAGAAGAAGCTGTGTGCTGTGACTAAGGAACTGGAAGATATCAGAGATAGATATCAAATAAATGAGCTTAATATTAAGAAATTTGATTCTTCCAGCAAATTAGTAAAAAACTTGTGTGATCAACAGCTCGCATACAAGGAAAATAAAGGGCGTGGTTTGGGTTTTAATCAGGCTCCTCCTCCTTATAATGACAATTATACTTATTTACCCATGACTGAGGAGGAGATGATGAATGAGAGTAGAATGACTTATGGTCCCAAAAACAATAAGTCATCAATCAACAGCAGACCTGTTGATAAACGAGCGACTCCTTCGGTAAATTTTGTTTCAAAGGGTACTTTTGATTCTAATGCTTCGTCTTCCCCTGCAGATGAAGTTAAAGTTGAAGGTGTCGTTGGAGATGAACAAGCATCAAGTTCTCATGTGTGTGACATTTTTGGCTCATTTTTTCACTCTATGATTAATTTCAGGCCTGATGATTTGGGCGAAAACGTTGATGCTTGCGTAACAGAGACTGTATCGGCAAATGAAATGAATGAGCCAGCTGAACCATCTGATTTCAAATGTGAATCATCTGGAGTAGCTGATTCTGAGAAATTGGAAACAGTTAATTCTAGTGGATTCAGCTCAAAGGTGTCACGTGCAGAACCGTCTTGTGCCGAAAATTCGTCTGAAGTTTCTGCTGAAGTTTCTGGTGTTTCATCCAATAACCCAAAACTATCAAATCCTACCAAAGCTGATGAAGTGAAAACTGATGTGAACAAGGCTCCAAGTGCACAAGCTGAACTATTTGAACCTTCTGTTAGTGATGAAAAGGTTCAGATCAAGCAACAAGAGCCGAAGCAAGCAAGTAAAGGACGCGGAAAGAAGAAGCCTAAACATCAAAGACAAGCAGGCTCTCCACAGTCCTCAACGGGCAGCAATAGTCCTCAAAAGGCCCGTGATGTGAAAAATGCTTTTGTTAAGCCAGTCAGTAATGGCAAATGTGATAAATATGCATTTGACTGTGCTAACAAAGCTTTCAGAAAGACTGGTGAGATTTCTGAACAAGACTTGCAGTCTAAGCAAAGCAAGAAGAATCAAAAGAAATCTCCACCACAGAAGGCCCCTGTAAATGACAAGTACAGACATCCCAATTCATCTTCGTCTGTGGGAAAGGTGCAACACAAACAAGCACAGAAAGGACCGGTTCGTCCTTCAGGGCCTGCAAGAGCAAATCCAACTGATCAGAAAACTTTCTACATGAAGAGACAAACATGCTTCAATTGCGGCATTGCTGGTCACATTGCTCGAAACTGCATACATCGTCCCTATATACCCTATCATGAGCAAAATCAGAGAGTCACACCAAAGGATAACTATCATTCTAAGCCAATGAAGGTATCATCACCTAAGGCAATGAAGAATGTGAATCCCAAGGTTAAACCTTCTGATGGGGATTGGAACGCTGCCAAAAACAAACGCAAAGCTTTTCAGGAACAAAAATGTGCTTCTAAAACTAACAAATCTGAAACAGCTAAAGTTGCTCAACCGACGGCAACAAACACGTTTGTTAAACAGAAACAGATTTGGAAACCCAAATCCAAGGCAGCAACGTCTCCAATCCTTGAAACGAAAGGGGACTTGTGTTTAAAAGAAGTGTCTTATTTTGATGCTTTAGGAAATCCCAGGACCACGATGGCCTGGGTACCAATGTCTTACTAATCTCCTTACTTTTCAGGAACAACCAAGGAGGAGCTGTTGACAATCTCTGGAATGTTGATAGCGGTTGTTCCAGAGATAAAAACGGGTAACATTTCACTGTTGCAAAAAGTTCAAAATTTTTTTACAGATGATATGTTTCCTTTGGAGGAGATTAGAGAAGTGAGATAAGATCAGCAAAAGGTACCGTTTAAATTCAGTACTTTGATTTGAATATTGATTAGTCTTCAATCTGATGAGAGAATGGTTAAGCAAAAAAAACAAAATATTTTTTTTCTCTTTCTTAGTTCATTATTTTGTATATATAGTGTCCTTTCTCTAGTAAATGGTAAATTTGCGCAAAAATACAAGATTTATGCACAAATTTAGGGGGGGGAGAGGAACATATAGATAGATATAGAATTTAGGGGGAGAAAATGAGAAAAAAATACAAAAACATTTGAAAAATGAAAAAGCCAAAAAGAAGATTGCATGATATGGGAAGTGAAATAAATGTTCGTGTTAAAGGGTTTGACTAACACATGTAAGGTGCCATAGCTGAAAAGACTAGGATCTACTGCGATATGTCGATAGGCTTGACGCTCAGCATGATAAAAGATACTAAGTGATATAAACATAACGAACTATGTACCATGTGGGTAACATACCAACGGCGTATGATTTTATGGTCTTAAATCTTGCGTTGATAGATAGCCAACATCTGAGGTTTCGGGTCTTTATATTGTTGAATCATCCGGGGATATCTTGGCTGTCATTCTGTTCAGAAATTTACAAACGGTACATACTTGATGCGTGTGAAGTGTTATATATATTAGGTGTATATTTTAAGCCCTTTTAACACTTATTTTTAGCCAAGTTTTAAATTTATAAAACACGATATTTTACTAACACTAAACACACATATGGGCAAATGCACCCATCGTGAGCGTAGTATAGTGTTGGCAAGATACCGAGGTCGTCCAAGGACACAAGAGCATTTAGTACCGGTTTATCCTCAACGTCTAATCAAAATAAAAAGTTTAGAAAAAGGTTTTTTAAACTAAGAAAAATAAAAACTAACTAAAATGCTGAAAAGTAAAAATAAAAATAAAAACAGATAGACAAGATGAATCACTTGGTTCCGACTCGTATCTAGTATAACCTTTGATTATTTCCGCACTTTTGCACATATTTAAGAGATTATCTTAGTTATTGTAGTAGGCCCCTTTTTTGAAGGTGACGTTACCCTCGCCCCAGTAGTTTGAGTCAGCAAGGATATAATCCTAAAAGGGTGGATTATTGGAAGATAATTAATTAAGTTATTAATGCAATACTATGGTAGGCCCCGCTTTTGGCGGTGACGTTACCCTCGGCTAAGTAGTCTGAGTCAGCAGGGATACAGTCCTAAATAGCCGGGTTATAGTATTAATAGTAGTTAACTTATGAGGGGATCAAAGAGTTTGGACCCCCGCCATCCAATACCGTGAAGCATTGAAGGAGGTCCTACTAAATTTGACCCAGGTCCATTGCAGGACCTCTAAACGCTGAACAATGGCAAGACCTTTACCAAACCGTTCCCTTAACCCCCGACCAGGTAGCCAACATACCTCCATATAGACCGTGGAGATATGAATGGTGAAAATCTTTTATTTTATATAGACAGTAAAATAATGCCAAGACACCACGGACAAACGATAAGGAAAGATCACCTTCAACATAAGTAACTAGTTATTAAAGTCATTAATACAAAACCAAATAAAAAGTGCAAAAGATTAGAAATAAAAAGTATTATACTAGACACTTTGTCTTCACCAAGTGATGTAAGAGACTTAGGCAAACATGGCCTTGATTGTCAAGAACTCTTACGATCAATCTTGGATCCCGAGACGACTCACACACTCTATGATGGACAATGGATGATGGTGTTATGGTGGTGGTGGGTGGTGGGTGAAGTGTGAGAGATGTGGTGTGCCAAGGGATGAGTTGAAATGAAACCAAGCACTCCTATTTATAGGCTGGACAGAAGGCTGGGCACGGCCCCGTGTCCGCTGGACACGCCCCCGTGCCTGTCTGACACTCTCTCTCTCTTCATTAATTGTAATTCGCAATTACAATTAATGCGCCTGCTGTACTTTCGCCACGCCCCCGTGTTCACTGGACACGGCCCGTGGTGGGCAATAGAAGCTTCTATAGGTTTGTCTTTTCTGCTGCTTCTTGGGCACGGCCCCGTGCTGGCTGAGCACGGGGCGTGTTCAGTCTTCTGCCTTCTCTATTTTGCTTGGGAAGATTCCGTTGAGGGGTCGGGCAGTCCACTTATGTTCTTTTTCTTGTATTTATGTTAGATTTAGCTGTCTTTTTGCTTCTTTTGTGAATTTGAGCTCATTTAATCCTGAAAATACAAAAGGAAAACAAAAACACTCTTTTTCCAACATTAGTACTTAAAAAGGGTTAGTTTTATGCCTCATTTGATGTAATTTATATGTTGCATTTTACACACATCAAATACCCCCACACTTGAACTTTTGCTTGTCCTCAAGCAAAACTCTTTAATATGTGGCTTACACTCCCAAATGGAATGGGTAGAAGAGAAGGTTTTGGGCTTGTCATAGAGTGTTGGGAATCCAAGATCTTTTTGGGTTTTATTTTTATCTATTTACAATCCTATTCGTTATGATTTGTTTAGAACGTTTCATAGGAGAAATTACTTATTTGGGCATAACATGCCTTTTTAAAATTCCATTTATACACAAGTTCACATACCTCACGGGAGAAATCACTCACACTCGGCCGAAGGTGTATTTTTAGTGAATCACTCGAGAGCGGCATGGAACTTATTCCTACCATAGGCTTGCCAAGCAATCAATCCTCCTCCTTTTTAACTTTTATACCTTTGTAAATATCAAGAGGACTTTGCGGGTGAAGGGTTAGGCTTGGGTTAAAGGTAGGTGGTTGGGTTAGTGGTTTGTGGTTAGTAGAAAAAGGGTGAAAAAGCGTAACAAGTGTCGGTTTTCGTAGGATTTTCTATTTTTGTAACTTTTTATTTTGATGAAGCTATTATTCAAACAAAGTTATTTTTATGAACGTGTTTGTTTATTTTCTTTTGCTTCATCATCAACACATATTTTTTTTTTGAACGATCATACGAAAAAACCGAACTTGTTACTAAAACAAAGGGTTAAAAATAAAAAAGGTTTTGGTGGGTAAAAGGGTGTTTGGTTTGGGTTATGAAATGAAAAGGTTTAGGCTCAAAGGGGCTAACTAGGGGGATTTTGGGTAGGTGGTAAAAAAAAAAATGGTGTAGAAGAAAAAAGGGTTAGTCCTAATGCCTCTATCATTTACTTACTCGGGTTTAAGTTGATATGGACTGGGAATGTATCGTCATGGCAAGTTCTAGAGTCGTAAGAACCAAGCGGCTATTCACACAAGAAACGAAAAATGAGCATTTAGTCTAAAGATGTAAATTTGTATGCTCAATAAAGGCTCAAAACTCACTTTTGTGGGAATGGGTTTTTATGTGATCAAGTATATATAATCAAATTTTAACTAAGCTTGTCATGCCGTTTCATAATTTTCTTATGTTGGTTCTTGTTATCACGACGCTCTCGGTTGTAAATTTGTAAAAATATAACCTTATTAATCTTATGATTCCAAACTTAAACTTTAGACAAGTAAAAAAAATGAAAATTTTTGAAAAAATTTGGGGTGTTTAGCGGTTCCAATAGAGTTTTGTGTAAGGCTTGTTATTAGGACTTGCAAAATTTCAAGGTTTTAGCATCCCCCCCACACTTAAATTACACATTGTCCTCAATGTGTCCCAAAAATAAATTTTTAGGTTGATTAGATGTGTAAAATGATGTTAAAAGCAAAGATTTATGTTACTGGCAGTCTGGACACGGCCCCGTGGGGACCGGACACGGCCCCATGTTCAGGTGCCAGTAACAAAAATTAAAGAAAAGAAACAGAAGCCTGGACACGGGGGCGTGTCTGGTGAACACGGCCCGTGTCCAGTTACCTGAACTGGGCATTTTTCTGCAGGGGATTCAGCACGGGGCCGTGTTGGTTGGACACGGCCCGTGTTGGTTGGACACGGCCCGTGTTGAACCTTCTGTAATGGAGAGATTGATGCCGGGTTGCCTTGTTCTTGTGCATGAGGTCATTTTTCTCGTTCCCCTTTTTATCCCTTACCACCATGAGTGTGTTTTATTTATTATGAACCATCCAAACTTTAAAAACCATCATTTCATTGTACTCATAGAGAGACCTTACATAGTCCTAAATTAAGATAAAACAAAAACTTAACTAAATAAGTCAGGAGGTACACGAGGTTATCATAAAGAGTTCTACTATTTTAAGAAAATTTCGAGAATAGTTTCCCGATATAGTAGGACTTTTAGCCGAAGGATTCCTTCCCTAAACGTTGTTTAAAGCCATTCTTCGATCTCCATAGGAAGGAAGAATGCGGCTTCATTTTCCTCAGCAACTGGTGGCTGAGGGGGAACATTCACCGGGACTCCTTGCACCACTCTTTGCGGAGGCTCTTGGTGCATGGCGTACCATTCGGCCGGAATGATGACTTCGGGCACCACGTTCCACGCCCTTTGGGTTATTATAGGTACCAAAGGCGGGGAGGCGAGAAGGTTTAACCTCTGGTGCAAGAGGTTTACCTCTCGGAGACAGCCCTCCAGCCCTACTGTTAGATGGTTGATACGGTCGACCAATGCTTCCTCCACTCCCGTCATTTCGTCAATAGCCTCCCTTAGGGCGTAAACATAGTTTACAAGAGAGTCTTCTGCTGTCGATGATCTCCTCCCTTGTCGGTTACTTCTTGAAGATGATCCGCTTGTTCTGCTTGCCATTTTCTATGAAAGAAACCGAAGAAAGCTAAATTTTTACAAAACAGTGCCTCGGACACGGCCGCGTGCTCGCTGAGCACGGCCCCGTGTCCATTTGTCTACAGGATTTTAGGCTAAGGAGTCTTGGAGTTTTAAATTATTTTCATGATTTTTAGCTGGGTTTTAAGCTCAGATAATTTAAAATAAAGTTATACAACTGACTTTAAACAAGAATCCTTAGCAAATAATCTTACAAACTTCACATAGAGGATTGGAATCATGGGACTTCCAAGCTTCCATGGAGGAAATGTTGAAAAATTTTGAAAGAAGAGGAAATGAATAAAAGTGGAAGGGACAAGATGGTCCTTGGGAACCTTCTTTTTAGCACTTACCTAGGATGGTATGAGTGAAGATCCCAGGAATCTCTGTCTATTGAAGTGGTAAAAAATGAGCAGGAATCAGGCTGCATTTAAAGAAAACGACAGCGCACTGGACACGGCCCCGTGTTGGCTGGACACGGCCCCGTGTGCAGAGGAAATCCTGACACATTTTGTCCGTATTCTGACAAAATCAGCAGAGAATCTTTTAGATGAGCACGGGGGTGTGTTGACCTGGACACGGCCCCGTGTCTGGAGGCTGTCTTATGGAGTTTTGTTACTTCTAAGGATCTCGTCGATATCGGGTGGTTTCTTACTGGTTGGAACAACCCCAAAGTGCCTAAGATACCTTAATTGTCCTAGACTAAGGCGAGAACGCAAGAGGTAGTCGGTGAGGGTAATTCCTATTTTCATTCTAGGTGGACAAGTCCAACCCTTTCCCGGGCTCTTGTTAAAGAAGGTGTATGCCGAATCGCTCAGGTCTATGTATGCATCAAATGAAGTCGATGGAGAGTCCTTCACGGCACAATCGGCACAGGGACGACTATCGTCCACGTCTTTGCTAGGTATGAAGGTATTTTTGGGAGCAACGAGGTTGTCGGAATGCGGTTCCAACATTTCTTCATGGTCATCGTCTTGGGGCGGATCAATAAAGTCCTTCCTAAGCTCTTTTAACCAATTTAGAATTAGCTTTTCTAGTTGAAATAACCCGTCAAGGAGCATTTCCCCTAGAATATCTGGCTGGGCGCATTCGAGGGAGAGATAGTGCTTATTTTTACTTTCGCCCCTCTTAAGGTTATAGGGAATCGGTGGGTCTAGGTAGTGGGGCCTATAATTTAGAAAGTAACATTCTAATTCTTTATGTTCGCCTCCACATAATTGACACCACGTACCATAAGAGTGCCGAAAGTAAAAACAATTACTATCACTCATGTTTATGTCAGAAATTACCAACCGCCGGGATATAACGGTTCTGTTTTCAGTAAGTGAATCTTGGGCACGGGGGCGTGTTGAGTGAGCACGGCCCTGTGTTCAGCTTACTGTCTGACTTAAAACAGGATTGCCAGTTCCAATGATTTAGCACGGGGGCGTGTTCAGCGGGCACGGCCCGTGCTGAGCTCTGCAGAAGCTGAAAAACTAAGAAAATCCTAAAAAAATTAAAAAGAAAAAAAAATTATGATTAGGCCGTTGATTCCTAACTTTCTTAAAATCCTTGTGTCCACGGCAACGGCGCCAAAAACTTGATGCGTGTGAAGTGTTATATATATTAGGTGTATATTTTAAGCCCTTTTAACACTTATTTTTAGCCAAGTTTTAAATTTATAAAACACGATATTTTACTAACACTAAACACACATATGGGCAAGTGCACCCATCGTGAGCGTAGTATAGTGTTGGCAAGATACCGAGGTCGTCCAAGGACACAAGAGCTTTTAGTACCGGTTTATCCTCAACGTCTAATCAAAATAAAAAGTTTAGAAAAATGTTTTTTAAACTAAGAAAAATAAAAACTAACTAAAATGCTGAAAAGTAAAAATAAAAATAAAAACAGATAGACAAGATGAATCACTTGGTTCCGACTCGTATCTAGTATAACCTTTGATTATTTCCATACTTTTGCACATATTTAAGAGATTATCTTAGTTATTGTAGTAGGCCCCTCTTTTGAAGGTGACGTTACCCTCACCCCAGTAGTTTGAGTCAGCAAGGATACAATCCTAAAAGGGTGGATTATTGGAAGATAATTAATTAAGTTATTAATGCAATATTATGGTAGGCCCCGCTTTTGGCGGTGACGTTACCCTCGGCTAAGTAGTCTGAGTCAGCAGGGATACAGTCCTAAATAGCCGGGTTATAGTATTAATAGTAGTTAACTTATGAGGGGATCAAAGAGTTTGGACCCCCGCCATCCAATACCGTGAAGCATTGAAGGAGGTCCTACTAAATTTGACCCAGGTCCATTGCAGGACCTCTAAACGCTGAACAATGGCAAGACCTTTACCAAACCGTTCCCTTAACCCCCGACCAGGTAGCCAACATACCTCCATATAGACCGTGGAGATATGAATGGTGAAAATCTTTTATTTTATATAGACAGTAAAATAATGCCAAGACACCACGGACAAACGATAAGGAAATATCACCTTCAACATAAGTAACTAGTTATTAAAGTCATTAATACAAAACCAAATAAAAAGTGCAAAAGATTAGAAATAAAAAGTATTATACTAGACACTTTGTCTTCACCAAGTGATGTAAGAGACTTAGGCAAACATGGCCTTGATTGTCAAGAACTCTTACGATCAATCTTGGATCCCGAGACGACTCACACACTCTATGATGGACAATGGATGATGGTGGTGGATGATGGTGTTATGGTGGTGGTGGGTGGTGGGTGAAGTGTGAGAGATGTGGTGTGCCAAGGGATGAGTTGAAATGAAACCAAGCACTCCTATTTATAGGCTGGACAGAAGGCTGGGCACTGCCCCGTGTCCGCTGGACACGCCCCCGTGCCTGTCTGACACTCTCTCTCTTCATTAATTGTAATTCGCAATTACAATTAATGCGTCTGCTGTACTTTCGCCACGCCCCCGTGTTCACTGGACACGGCCCGTGGTGGGCAATAGAAGCTTCTATAGGTTTGTCTTTTCTGCTGTTTCTTGGGCACGGCCCCGTGCTGGCTGAGCACGGGGCGTGTTCAGTCTTCAGCCATCTCTATTTTGCTTGGGAAGATGCCGTTGAGGGGTCGGGCAGTCCACTTATGTTCCTTTTCTTGTATTTATGTTAGATTTAGCTGTCTTTTTGCTTCTTTTGTGAATTTGAGCTCATTTAATCCTGAAAATACAAAAGGAAAACAAAAACACTCTTTTTCCAATATTAGTACTTAAAAAGGGTTAGTTTTTTGCCTCATTTGATGTAATTTATATGTTGCATTTTACACACATCAATACTCTACAAACGAAGCTCTTTTCAACTCATTGTTTGGTGAAGGTAGGTGGGTCCTCTAGAGGAATTTCTTCCTCATCAGTAGTATCAATGGGACCTCCCAAGTAGTGTTTCAATCGATGACCATTTACCTTCCACACACCTTTATCGACTTCGTCATACAACTCGACGGTACCGTATGGAAACACCTCCTTTACCACATACGGTCCGGTCCATCTCGATTTTAACTTTCCGGCTATCAATGTCAATCTTGAATTGAATAAGAGAACTTTATCACCCACCTTAAACTCCTTCAACCCTTGCAACCTCCTATCATGCAGCGCCTTCGTCTTTTCCTTGATACTCCAAGATCGTTCATAGGGGGCATCCCTTAGAGCCTCTAATTCATGGATTTGGAAGAACCTCCTTCTTGCGGCTTCGGTAAGGTCGAGGTCAACTGTTTTCAATGCCCACAAAGCTCTATGTTCCAACTCTACCATAAGATGGCATGCTTTGCCATACACAATCATGAAGGGCATGGTTCCTAACGGTGTTTTGTAGGCGGTGCGGAATGCCCATAAAGCCTCGTCGAGCTTTTCTGACCAATCCTTTCTACTTTTTCCTACCGTTTTTCTAAGATTCTCTTCACCCCTCGGTTTGCATTCTCTATTTGGCCACTAGTTTGCGGGTGGTATGCGGTAGAAAGACGGTGAGTGACACCATAGCGCGCAAGTGCCTTTTCCATGGCGGAATTGCAAAAGTGCGTACCACGGTCACTTATGATAGCTTTAGGAACTCCGAAACGTGTGAATAACTTCTTAAGGAATCTCACCACCATTCGGGCATTATTAGTAGGCAAAGCTTGAGCTTCCACCCACTTTGAGACATAGTCAATGGCCACGAGGATGTACCTATTCCCACTCGATGAGGGGAAAGGTCCCATGAAGTCAATGCCCCAAACGTCAAAGACTTCAAGAACTTGGATGGGATTTTGGGGCATTTCATCCTTGGATGAGATGTTGCTGGTACGTTGGCAATGGTCACATGTCCTAACAAACTCTATGGCATCTTTAACTACCGTTGGCTAATAGACGCCACTATCAAAAACCTTTTGTACCATCACGTTTGGCCCGTGATGGCCTCCCGTTAAACCCTCGTGCACATGTCTAAGGATGTCCTTCCCATCCTCTTTTGAAACACATCTCCTAAGTACTTGATCACCACCTATCCTAAAAAGGTACGGGTCATCCCAAATGTGCTTCCTAGCATTCCTAAGAAGCTTTTTCTTTTGTTGGTAGGACATACCCCTCACAAGATCATCGGTTGCTAAATAATTTGCCAAATCCGAAAACCATGGCAAACCCTCTACCTCGGCACTAAAAAGTCTATGGTTTCATGAGGAAAAGTGTCTCCTATTGAATCCTCACGAACCTCCTCTCTCTTAAGATCCTCTAAGCGTGAAAAATGGTCGGCGGCCACATTTTCCGCTCCATTCTTATCCTTAATTTCGATATCGAACTTGGAGAGCAAAAGAATCCATCTAATGAGGCGTGGCTTTGCGTCTTTCTTTTGGAAAAGAAAGCGCAAAGCGGCATGGTTGAATGAACACGGTGGTTTTGGATAGAACGAGATATGAGCGAAACTTATCAAACAAAACGCAAACACTACGGCTAAGAGCTCTTTTTCCGTGGTGGTATTGTTCTCTTGAGCATCGTTTAAAGTTTTTCTCGCGTAATAGATTGGATGAAAATGTTTATCGACTCTTTGACCTAAAACCGCACCTACGGCGTAATCACATGCGTCGCACATGAGCTCGAAAGGCAAGCTCCAATCGGGCGAAACAAGGATAGGGGCACTAATGAGTTTCTCCTTCAAAAAATCAAAAGCCTTGATGCACTCTTCATGAAAGACGAAAGGTACATCTTTCTCTAAAAGTCGGGTCATGGGGCGCGTAATCTTAGAAAAATCCTTAATGAAACTCCTATAAAAACCCGCATGACCTAGGAAGCTACGAATGGACTTAACACCAGTACGTGGAGGTAATCTACTTATGGTATCTATCTTGGCCCTATCCACCTCTATCCCCTCTCTAGACACCTTGTGACCTAAAACTATCCCCTCCGTCACCATAAAGTGACATTTCTCCCAATTCAACATAAGGTTTGTCTCTATACATCTTTTAAACATCCTATCAAGATTGAGAAGACATGATCAAAAGTGGTACCATAAACCAAGAAGTCATCCATGAAAACCTCCATAGAAGTCTCAAGCAAGTCTTGGAATATAGCAACCATGCATCTTTGGAAAGTAGCCGGAGCGTTGCATAACCCGAAAGGCATGCGGTGATACGCATAAGTGCCGTAAGGGCATGTGAATGTTGTTTTATCTTGATCCTTCAGGGCGATTGGGATCTGAAAATAACCCGAAAATCCATCGAGAAAACAATAGAATTGTTGACCCGCTAGACGCTCCAACATTTGGTCAATGAATGGCAAGGGAAAATGGTCTTTCCGGGTGGCGTCATTCAACTTTCGGTAGTCTATGCACACACGCCAACCGGTAACGGTACGAGAAGGGATTAATTCGTTCTTTTCGTTCATGATCACCATCATCCCACCTTTCTTTGGGACGACTTGGGTCGGGCTAACCCATGGTGAATCGGAAATGGGGTATATAACCCCGGAATCTAACAACTTAAGCACTTCCTTCTTAACAACCTCTTGCATGTTCGGATTTAGGCGCCATTGAGGTTACACCACCAGCTTATAATCATCTTCCATGAGTATCCGGTGGGTACAATAGGTGCCCTTGATATCCGAAAGTCCCCATGCAATGGCTTCTCTATTCTCTCTCAACACCTCTAACAACCTACCCTTCTCCCCCTCCTCTAACTTAGACGAAATAATGACGGAAAAATCGGACCCCTTACCTAAGAAAGCATACTCTAAGTGGGATGGGAGAACCTTAAGCTCCAGTGGGGCGGGTTTCTCTAAGGGTGTACTCTCAACCTCACTTTTTACCTCACTTAACTCTAGCACTTCGGGGACCCATTCGGTCTCTTCTACTTGTCACACCCCCAAAACACCACATGCGGGAACCCCCGCGAGGCGTGTGACGTACCAGGATCTAGCCACCAATCACATTGAACTCATACATGATTTAAATAAAAACTTTCATTTATTAAGATAAAGTATTACATTACATAAAGTATAACACATCGTATTCAGCGGAAGCATAAATCGTTCGTTAAGTGTTACATAAACCGTATGTATAAAAAAACCAATAAACTTGTCCCGTGATTTCGAGCATTACGACTCATGACCACTCCAGCATCCCAGACAGCAAGTTCCACGATCCACATAACCTATAACCTGCGAGCATGCACACACGTGTATCAGACAACGCTGGTGAGTTCATAGCTTTATGAAAACGTTAGTTACCAGGTGTTTAATTCCGTTCATTGATTACAATGTTGATAATACCTCAGATACAAGACGGCTCCTGATTTATTTTGCCCTTTCCCCAATGCTCCTATCAAGCATTGGTCATGACTTGGTCATTAGTTCACACCCGTCCTCTCCGGTACGGTACGGGGTGAGGGTGCCAAACCTAAGTAGCGCTACCAACTAATTCCCTGTTACCTCTTAGGTAACAAATAACAAGGAGGGACTTTAATGGTGATAGGACGAGTATATTATCCAACATTCCAGATTTTACCCACAAGACATATTTATTCCTCTCAGGAATACGCATGATTTCCCAAAAACCTATCCCTCTCAGGGATACCCAAAAGACTGTCCCAACCACCGGGACGCACGCTCAAGAGAAATGAACTCACCTCTGATTTGCTCGGTATGTTAAACTACCCGTCCAAGTTGGTCAACCCAAACCCTACCGTGGTTACCAATCAAAAATCAGTTTCACAATAAATCACTCAAGTCATGTATTTGTACTCTGTTTGCATCTAACACGAAGATCATTGTCAACAGACAGCATATACCTCATACTCATACATGTCCACATTTCTTGTGTTTTTCACTTCACAATTAATAAAAGAGGAGTGCTCTATATATACAATTTAAGTCAGAGTTCTTGTTCTCAATCAGTAAGGTTATCACATAACAATAGTATCCCATGAACATAACTATTCATCATCTCATACATAACAAACTATTCATCGTCACATACATAACGAACTATCACTTACTGTTATTATTGAATTTCACGGCGAGAAACCTCACATAATTCGTCAAAGGTTAGACGGCGAAAAACCAGTTTTTCATCGTGGATGGACACGGTGAAACACCATGTGATTCGTCATAAGTCAGTCGATGAAAGACTCATCTTTCGTCGGACTCTATCTTTCATCGTCCCTCAACACAGTTTCAACTCATCAAACATACAATAACAGTTAACACATTTTTGTCATGAGCAGCGAATCAAATAGCAGTTATTTCACAGAATCAAGCAATATAGTTCATAACAATATACCATTTCTATTAAATCTGATCATCACCAAGTTTGACAATTCAATCACATAAGGACTATTCCCCACACCGTTATCCTATGAGTTCCTATTAATATTCTTGCTAATATCATTCTTATTATGTGCCTTAACGATATCAATCAATCAGTTGATTATTACATCAGTTTCAACAACACTATCATGCACCCCTAATTGTATTCATAATTAAATCACCGATTCATGCAATCCAATTAGGGCTTCTAGCCTCTCTAACTCATAAAAACTCATATGATCATAATCACAATTCACACAGATCTGCACATAGTCCAAAAACAATCAATCAGAATTGAAATAAGTGTGATTATACTAACCGAGAATCATGTGAGGGGAGAGCTAAGTCGAGAAGGAAGGGAAGGCTTCGATATCCTAAGATTGTCGTCACGCAGGAAGGAGAGAAGGAGGGAACCTTAGGGTTTCTTGATTAGCAGTTAAGTTATACTCGTAACATACTGGGCCTCACATGATTCTGGGCCGAAGCCCTTTTATGGCGAAACACCTCTAATGACGAAACACATATATTTCGTCGAGTCATGATGTTTCGTCGAGTCATGGTTAGCGAAAGGTATTTTTCATCAAAGTGAGTGGTGACAAAGAACTATACATAAACTCAAATTATGAAACTCTAATTAAACTATATGTAACTTACACAAATAATAATCAAGCATTACACACAATCATTAATCATCCAGATAATCAGCACAGACACCACGTAAACCAATACTGTAGAAACAGGATTTCGAAGTCAATGATATGTGAAATCACGGGTTGTCACATCATCCCCAACTTGAAAGAAATTTCATCCTGAAATTTGTCAAGCAATAAAAAACAACAAGATGTTAATGCAGGATGACTGTAGATTTTTCGCGGGTACCACATCATCCCCAACTTGAAAGGGAATCTCGTCCCGAAATTTGCCTATGACAACAAAAGTTGGCTCAACCACCTGAACAATTGAGGATACTAGAGCTTTGTCAGATCCTTACGTTCCCACGTGAACTCCGGTTCACGTCTTGAGTTCTAACGAACTCTCACTATTGACATACGACTATGCTAATGAATCTTGATGTCATATTCCAGGATTTCCTCAATAACAACAACTTGTCATTAACCTCAGCCTCTAATAAGGGTATCACAAGCGTTTCATCGGACAAACACTGCCTTAGATTCGAGACACAAATGATATCATGCACGTTATCCAATTCGTCGGGTAACTCGTGTTTGTAGGCGACGTGACCAATTCTTTCCAGAATTCTGAATAACTCAATGTAACATAAATTAAGCTTGCCACGCTTCCCAAGCGTACCACAACCTCCCAGGGTGAGATTTTCAGCATGATACGATCGCTTACAGCGAACTCCCAGTGTTTCCTAAGCCTATCAACTTTCCTGACGGTCACTCGTTGCCGTCAAACGATTTCCGATCCAAGCAATCTTCCCAAGAGTTTCGAGTACAAGTCCTGTACCTGTGATTGGGTTATCACCCACCTTAATCCAACAAGGAGATTAGCGTTACTGTCCATGCAATGCCTCAAACAGAGCTGTCTGAATACTAGAATGGTAATTGCTGTAGTAGAACTCAACTAAAGGTAAATGTCCTCCTATCTCTTACTAAAGTCAATCGCACACATGCTCGTAGCATGTCTTCGAGTGTCAGGATGGTTCGTATACTCAGACCAATTGCCCCAAAGTGATTAGTAATGCTCATGTCTAGACGTGTGCCAAGAGTCTTGTGTAGTGCCTGTAATAAATCAGGTATAGATCAAAATCAGAAATACAGGGGTTGGCACCTCGTGCCTAAATAGCCACCTCTCTCAGAGGAATATCCACAAGCTGTGAAGACTTGTCAGTTTCCTTGATTGCAAGGAGGTGCACCGGTTACATGAGACAATCAACGATCACCCAGGTGATATCGGTTCCATTCTGAGTTTTAAGTAAACCAGTGGCAAAATCCATGGCAGCCTGTTCTTATTTCCATATAGGTGTTTCTGGTTGCTGATACTCCACCTTGACTTTCCCGCAAGTCAAAAATCATTCACATACATTGCCAGCTGGGCCTTCATTCCCAATCACAAGTACAAGATTTATAAGTCCTAATGTCTCTCATCAAAACCCAGACGACTAGAATATTGAGGCCGGTGTGCTTTACTCAACACATATTCCCTACAGTTGCTGTATAATAAGATCCACATTCGTTCCATGAGATAGCGAACATCGTTCGACCTGCCAAAGGTTGCTTCTACATGCCCCGCATGAGTTCAACTTGAAAATTTTCTTCCTTCAATTCTCCGGTTTGAACAGAGCGAGTCTGATCAGGTAGGTTAGAGTCGATAGTGAGTTACAAAGCTTGTACACGATCAGGTTTCACCGTCGTAATCATTCAAAAGTTCCATCCAGCGATATCATTGCATGCTTTAGCCTTTTTGAAACTAAGATACACGGGAGGCACTTGTGATCGGTCTAAGTAATGCATTTGGTACCGTCCAAGTAATGCCTCCAACTTAAATCCCAAGACCACGGTTTCCACCGCAGGTTGTGATTCGTGCAATTCCCCTTCGCAAATCCGCTACGTAGATAATCACCTTCTCGTGTAGCATTGGCGTGTAACTGGGACTCTGATTCGAACCATCACGGTATGCCACTAGATTACCCATACCCTCAGGTGAAGACGATGCTCAGTGCGTTGTAGTATTGGGTCTCAAAAGCTGAAAAGACGCTCTGCCGTTTTGTCTCCCACGAATGCACAGCACCCTGCTGTGCTAAAGAGATTAAAGCTGCGCGACCTTCGAAAATCACTCGATGAATCTGCGATAGTATCTAGCGAAATCAAGGAATTGCTGCATCCCCGAAGGAATCTTTGGTGTCGATCAGTTTGTAACAAAATGCATCTTAGCGAGATCCACGTGTATTCCCACTTCGTTGGTTACGTTATCAAAATGCATCTCTCGAATCTAGATGTGACATTTAACATGACTTCGCACGCAATGGCTCCTCCCTCAGGAGCGCTAAAATAAAATACAGATGCCGTCCATGATGTTCCTTTCTCCTGAAATGATTCTACATGCCATCAATAAGCATAGTCGACTCATGTGATCCATAAAGTTGTTGGTGTGATGATTAGCCCAAAGGTCATGGAATACAACGTTGAAATGACCTCACTGCGTTTGGTATGCCGTTGCAGGAACATTCTCCCCTAGACTTACATCTAACAATAGTTCGTTCGTTAGACAATCCTCGAATGGAAGCTCGACCCTCGCTACTGGTTGACTGGCTGGCAATACATGGTCGAGGCAAACGGTTCTTGACTGTCACCTTGCTGAGTTCTCGGAATTCGGTACACATGTCCAACTGTAAGGCTTATCTTCACGGATATAACTGGGGCTCCCCAAAGCGAAAAACTATGTCCAACAAAACTCCTGCCCAATAGTTCCCGTAGTTGATTAGATAGTTCTTGCAACCCTCCAGGTTCAAGATGGTAAGGCGTTCAAGTAATCCAGGTTGCCTCTGACGCGAGGCCAAACTGGGATTCTGTCTAACAGTTGTGGAAGTAATCCTGAAAGTTCTTCTAGTAGCTCATCGGAAGAAATCATAAACAATTGATGAATTCTATATCCTCTTTTCCCTGACCTTAACATCATCAACAGTTGCTAATATAGCAGGGTAGTCCCTCCGTAGACACTTTTGGCCTTCATAGCTGAAATGGCGCTAACCTTTGCACCACTCTGATGCTTTAGAACAAATAATAATTCTCCACACAAAATTTTCTCCTCACAGGGTATATCTGTGCAATCACTGGATATCCATTTCACGCTAACTACTGCATTGTAACCATCAAGGATAGTAGAAGGAGGGTCGATGTCGAACACTCATCCCACAAGGTCGAGTTTGCATCCCAACGAATATATTAGATTTTATTTGACTTGCCATCAGCCGATTCCACATCAGGTTCGGTTTTAAGAGGTATCAGGGTCAATCAGAATAGAGACGAAGCGAATAGCTACCCATCCAAGTTACCATATTGCTATTATGCCTGGTGTCTCCTACGCCAATCCTAAATGTCCTTCCATGAGCATCATTTCCAGTGTTGTTGTTTTCGTTACGAGAGTTTTCAGTACTACCATCGTTCCCTCGGTTGTTGTCGTCTTGATTTAGCAACAGCCAATCCATGTCGTAGGCACCTTCATTTCTATACTGTAAGCTACGATTATGCTTTAGAACAAATAACGATTCTCCACACAAAATTTTCTCCTCACAGGGTATATCTGTGCAATCACTGGATATCCATTTCACGTTAACTACTGCATTGTAACCATCAAGGATAGTAGAAGGAGGGTCGATGTCAAACACTCGTCCCACAAGGTCGAGTTTGCATCCCAACGAACATATTAGATTTCATTTGACTTGCTATCAGTCGATTCCACATCAGGTTCGGTTTCAAGAGGTATCAGGGTCAATCAGAATAGAGACGGAGCGAACAGCTACCCATCCAAGTTACCATATTGCTATTATGCCTGGTGTCTCCTACTCCAATCCTAAGTGTCCTTCCTTGAGCATCATTTCTAGTGTTGTTGTTTTCGTTATGAGAGTTTTCAGTACTACCATCGGTCCCTCGGTTGTTGTCATCTTGATTTAGCAACAGCCAATCCATGTCGTAGGCACCTTCATTTCTATACTGTAAGCTACGATTATGAGTTCCTTGATATTGCCACGGTTGTTGCCTCTAATGTCGTTGCTTGAAACGGAGCCCTACAATCTTTCACTAACATGGTCCATCTTCTCACCTTCCGTGCCACGTCCTAAAGCGCTACTCGTCGTGTTGGTAGTTACACATTCCACACCATGGTCCATTGGCATTGTTTATATTCTGATCAATTCGTAAGAGTTGACTCCCATAAGTCGCTAACTAGGGTTAATGGTTCGATTGAAGCCAATTCGCTGGTGTTCGTTGCCGGTAGTCAGGGTCGTCCAAATACTGAGGTCAGTAAAGTACTACGCTCATCCTCTAGTCCATAGATGTTGCAAGTTGTTTGAGTACTACACGGTCTGTTGCGAAAGTGTTGCAGAAGTGATCACGCTTCTAGATTTAAGACGTCAATACATGAGTTCCAGCAAACAAAGGGGAGTGAGGAAGGTATAGACCAATCATTGACGCTGCAACATCCACTCAGGGACGTTCGTACAAGCACCTAACATTCTACAGAGTTCGCTAGGCGTTCAGTTGGGTGTTCAGGTAATACTCGATAGCATCGAGATTCGTAAGGATTCAGAAAGGAGTGAAAAGATCATGTTCGAGTAGGATACAATCACTGCTATGACCCCTATAGGTTTGCTACGTTTCCCATTGATCAAATAACAGGACAGAACCCCTTTCTTCACTCGTTAAGGCTCACTGGGACTCGCATGCACCCCATGTTATTATTATGTGTGCACCCACAATAATATTGCGATTTGCATGCTCATCTCAGTTCCTCCTAACTCATGTCAAATGGTTCCTCAAACTCGAGTGCCAAACAGAGGTTATCAAAATGATAAGATCACATAATTCCAAAGACTGTGACATACTACCATTGCACCATAATGTAAGCAAGCAATAGATGTAATCATGCTATAGTGACAAGTGTGTGTTTGTACGCTACATCATAATCAAATGTACACTACTCATGTAATGTATACCATAGATGAGAAGATGAACCTTGCAATCTAGAGCTGAGTGTCATGGTCATATCCAAGTTTTCAAAACTTGTTTGGTTATAGTCTGGTTTTATAAAAACGTTTTAAAACCAAGTTCACTAAACCAGTGGCTCTGATACCAAACTGTCACACCCCCAAAACACCACATGCGGGAACCCCCGCGAGGCGTGTGACGTACCGGGATCTAGCCACCAATCACATTAAACTCATACATGATTTAAATAAAAACTTTCATTTATTAAGATAAAGTATTACATTACATAAAGTATAACACATCATATTCAGCGGAAGCATAAATCGTTCGTTAAGTGTTACATAAACCGTATGTATAAAAAAAACCAATATACTTGTCCCGTGATTTCGTGCATTACGACTCATGACCACTCCAGCATCCCAGACAACAAGTTCCACGATCCACATAACCAATAACCTGCGAGCATACACACACGTGTATCAGACAACGCTGGTGAGTTCATAGGTTTATGAAAACGTTAGTTACCAGGTGTTTAATTCCGTTCATTGATTACAATGTTGATAATACCTCGGATACAAGACGGCTCCTGATTTATTTTGCCCTTTCCCCAATGCTCCTATCAAGCATTGGTCATGACTAGGTCATTAGTTCACACCCGTCCTCTTCGGTACGGGGTGAGGGTGCCAAACCTAAGTAGCGCTACCAACTAATTCCCTGTTACCTCTCAGGTAACAAATAACAAGGAGGGACTTTAATGGTGATAGGACGAGTATATTATCCAACATTCCAGATTTTACCCACAAGACATATTTATTCCTCTCAGGAATACGCATGATTTCCCAAAAACCTATCCCTCTCAGGGATACCCAAAAGACTGTCCCAACCATCGGGATGCATGCTCAAGAGAAATGAACTCACCTCTGATATGCTCGGTATGTTAAACTACCCGTCCAAGTTGGTCAACCCAAACCCTACCGTGGTTACCAATCAAAAATCAGTTTCACAATAAATCACTCAAGTCATGTATTTGTACTCTGTTTGCATCTAACACGAAGATCATTGTCAACAGATTGCATATACCCCATACTCATACATGTCCACATTTCTTGTGTTTTTCACTTCATAATTAATAAAAGAGGAGTGCTCTATATATACAATTTAAGTCAGAGTTCTTGTTCTCAATCAGTAAGGTTATCACATAACAATAGTATCCCATGAACATAACTATTCATCATCTCATACATAACAAACTATTCATCGTCACATACATAACGAACTATCACTTACTGTTATTGTTCAAGTTCACGGCAAGAAACCTCACATAATTCGTCAAAGGTTGGACGGCGAAAAACCAGTTTTTCATCGTGGATGGACACGGTGAAACACCATGTGATTCGTCAAAAGTCAGTCGATGAAAGACTCATCTTTCTTCGGAATCTATCTTTCGTCGTCCCTCAACACAGTTTCAACTCATCAAACATACAATAACAGTTAACACATTTTCGTCATGAGCAGCGAACCAAATAGTAGTTATTTCAAAGAATCAAGCAATATAGTTTATAACAATATACCATTTCTATTAAATCTGATCATCACCAAGTTTGACAATTCAATCACATAAGGACTATTCCCCACACCGTTATCCTATGAGTTCCTATTAATATTCTTGCTAATATCATTCTTATTATGTGCCTTAACGATATCAATCAATCAGTTGATTATTACATCAGTTTCAACAACACTATCATGCACCCCTATTTGTATTCATAATTAAATCACCGATTCATGCAATCCAATTAGGGCTTCTAGCCTCTCTAACTCATAAAAACTCATATGATCATAATCACAATTCACATAGATCTGCACATGGTCCAAAAACAATCAATCAGAATTGAAATAAGTGTGATTATACTAATCGAGAATCATGTGAGGGGAGAGCCAAGTCGAGAAGGAAGGGAAGGCTTCGATATCCTAAGATTGTCGTCACGCATGAAGGAGAGAAGGAGGGAACCTTAGGGTTTCATGATTAGCAGTTAAGTTATACTCGTAACATACTGGGCCTCACATGATTCTGGGCCGAAGCCCTTTTATGGCGAAACACCTCTAATGACGAAACACATATATTTAACTTACACATGATTCTGGGCCGAAGCCCTTTCATGATGTTTCGTCGAGTCATGGTTAGCGAAAGGTATTTTTCATCAAAGTGAGTGGTGACAAAGAACTATACATAAACTCAAATTATGAAACTCTAATTAAACTATATGTAACTTACACAAATAATAATCAAGCATTACACACAATCATTAATCATCCAGATAATCAGCACAGACACCACGTAAACCAATACTGTAGAAACAGGATTTCGAAGTCAATGATATGTGAAATCTCGGGTTGTCACATCATCCCCAACTTGAAAGAAATTTCATCCTGAAATTTGTCAAGCAATAAAAAACAACAAGATGTTAACGCAGGATGACTGTAGATTTTTCGCGGGTACCACATCATCCCCAACTTGAAAAGGAATTTCGTCCCGAAATTCGCCTATGACAACAAAAGTTGGCTCAACCACCTGAACAATTGAGGATACTAGAGCTTTGTCAGATCCTTACATTCCCACGTGAACTCCGGTTCACGTCTTGAGTTCTAACGAACTCTCACTGTTGACATACAACTATGCTAATGAATCTTGATGTCCTATTCCAGGATTTCCTCAATAACAGCAACTTGTCATTAACCTCAGCCTCTAATAAGGGTATCACAAGCGTTTCATCGGACAAACACTGCCTTAGATTCGAGACACAAATGATATCATGCACGTTATCCAATTCGTCAGGTAACTCGAGTTTGTAGGCGACGTGACTGATTCTTTCCAGAATTCTGAATAACTCAATGTAACATAAATTAAGCTTGCCACGCTTCCCAAGCGTACCACAACCTCCCAGGGTGAGATTTTCAGCATGATACGATCGCTTACAGCGAACTCCCAGTGTTTCCTAAGCCTATCAACTTTCCTGACGGTCACTCGTTGCCGTCAAACGATTTCCGATCTAAGCAATCTTCCCAAGAGTTTCGAGTACAAGTCCTGTACCTGTGATTGGGTTATCACCCTAATCCAACAAGGAGATTAGCGTTACTGTCCATGCAATGCCTCAAACAGAGCTGTCTGAATACTAGAATGGTAATTGCTGTAGTAGAACTCAACCAAAGGTAAATGTCCTCCTATCTCTTACTAAAGTCAATCGCACACATGCTCGCAGCATGTCTTCGAGTGTCAGGATGGTTCGTTTACTCAGACCAATTGCCCCAAAGTGATAAGTAATGCTCATGTCTAGACGTGCGCCAAGAGTCTTGTGTAGTGCCTGTAATAAATCAGGTATTGATCAAAATCAGAAATACAGGGGTTGGCACCTCGTGCCTAAATAGCCACCTCTCTCAGAGGAATATCCATAAGCTGTGAAGACTCGTCAGTTTCCTTGATTGCAAGGAGGTGCACCGGTTACATGAGACAATCAACGATCACCCAGGTGATATCGGTTCCATTCTGAGTTTTAAGTAAACCAGTGGCAAAATCCATGGCAGCCTGTTCTTATTTCCATATAGGTGTTTCTGGTTGCTGATACTCCACCTTGACTTTCCCGCAAGTCAAAAATCATTCACATACATTGCCAGGTGGGCCTTCATGCCCAATCACAAGTACAAGATTTATAAGTCCTAATGTCTCTCATCAAAACCCAGACGACTAGAATATTGAGGCCGGTGTGCTTTACTCAACACATATTCCCTACAGTTGCTGTTTAATAAGATCCACATTCGTTCCATGAGATAGCGAATATCGTTCGACCTACCAAAGGTTGCTTCTACATGCCCCGCATGAGTTCAACTTGAAAATTTTCTTCCTTCAATTCTCTGGTTTGAACAGAGTGAGTCTGATCAGGTTGGTTAGAGTCGATAGTGAGTTACAAAGCTTGTACACGATCAGGTTTCACAGTCGTAATCATTCAAAAGTTCCATCCAGCGATATCATTGCATGCTTTAGCCTTTTTGAAACTAAGATACACGGGAGGCCCTTGTGATCGGTGTAAGTAATGCATTTGATACCGTCCAAGTAATGCCTCCAACTTAAATCCCAAGACCACGGTTTCCATCGCAGGTTGTGACTCGTGCAATTCCCCTTCGCAAATCCGCTACGTAGATCATCACCTTCTCGTGTAGCATTGGCGTGTAACTGGGACTCTGATTCGAACCATCACGGTATGCCACTAGATTACCCGTACCCTCAGGTGAAGACGATGCTCAGTGCGTTGTTGTCACACCCCGATTT